>JAOUZG010052315.1:6727164-6805774 GCA_026289955.1 Argiope argentata | reverse complement strand
TCTAAATTCAATTATAAATGATAATGAAATATTCAAGAAACTAATTTTTTTTATAGCTTTTCGTTTAGTTTTCTTTAAATTGAAATCTAATGTAGAATAATCCCGAATCTGTTATGCAAGCTGAAAAAGACCGGGTTTTTTTTTTTCTATTCTAAAATAGTCAAGAACTTTTTGTGGAATAGTATGAGTCAATTGACTCGCTTATTAATTGAAAATGTTATTATCAAATAATTATAGACCCTTTTTCTCAATTAAAAGAAAAAAAGTGATATATTGATGCTATTCAATATCTGTTTCTATGTTTATAAAATTTTAATTTCGTTTTTTCATTTATTTTATTACCATATCAAAAGAATAAATTTAATGCTACTGAATATGCACTTTAGTACCCAACTCTAAAAGTTAATTTAGTTTTGTTTGTTATTTGTTTTCATTTTGGTATTATATTTCTTTATATATTAAATATAAAAAATTGATCATGTATTATATACTGTTTGGAAACAAGTAGGAGAGGTTATAAACGGAAAATTGTTAAGTGGGAGAAAATTGAATCGATGTTTCATTCTATTTCTAAAGAATCGTTCTGGACACCTGACATTTCAACGGTAGTGCATGTTCCTCTATCCGTAGACTTTTGTAATTTAGAAAAAAAACAATCTGGTTTGATTTAACTAAGCTACAGTCTGCACTATTTTCGCATTCCATGTTTCATAATATATTTTATCACTATATTTTTTAAATATATAGATACATTCATACAGAAACAACAGAAAATACATACAAAAATAAATAAGTGAATATTTTCAAAAGTTGCAATGATTTAAATGATGATTAAAGTATGAAAATTGATCAAAAATTGGAATAATAAGACGAAAAGATTGAAACAAAATCTTCTATAGGTATTCAATTTATCATGCCAGAATATAATTTCGTGAACGGCCAAGCACCCCGTGCTCGTGCAGGTTAAATAATATTTTTTATTCATTTTAATTGTTTCATTGAATGAGTCACTTCAGTATTGCAATTGATCCAAAAACTTTGTCTCCCATTGATTGTTTATAAAAATATAACATTTCCTATTTATTTCATGTCATATAAGCGCGTGCTCAAAATGACATTTTCCCAGGTTTTATTTGCTGTAGTCCTTAACTTATTTTTTTTTAATCAGAGCTTTTGTAAATGCAATGGCAACGCGTTTTTAAAAGCTGATTTCTTGAGATGCTCGAGCAGATAATAAAATTTTTATTTTTCACCTACGGATTTTTGTTGACGTCACAAACCTCATTCCCAATCAAAATATTCTAACATGATAATAAATAGTTTTAAAACTCTGTTTTAAAATGTTAAAAGTTTTTAAAATAAATTAAAATTATTTCGAGGTGTTATTCGTAACTATAAAGCAGTAAAGGCCAAGATAAATGATGAGAAGCCATATCTAAATTTGCGGTAATACAAAACAACAATATAATCGCTTTTTGGAATGCTCTAATGTTAAACTGGTTTTGCACAAAAATAAACCACCTGGATTGGTCTCTTCGAAACTTTCTCTCGTATTCTGTAATAAATGTATTTGTGTAATATAAACCACATGCCTTTGGCGGACAATTGTTAAATGTTTCTCACAGCATGTAGCATTTGGCGAATTTTTTTGCAATCAATCACTTAAATAATATTAATATATAAATAACAAAAAATCTAATACGCATTTTCAACGATTTTTTTTGTCCAATTGAAATTAAAGTTTGACACTGAACCACAAAGGAAGACAAAAAATCTCGTATCACATTTTATATCTTTAACTCACTGTATTTTTGAATTAACGCTTTTACATGCTTGTGAAAGTATAAACCAATAGACGGTGAATTCTTCGACCGATGTGATATATAATCTTATAAAAATATATAACTTAGATGCCAAAATTGATAACCAGATTTCATTTACCTTAGTGGTTACTTTTTTGAATTATTACATTTGTATGCATTTAAATGAACAGATTATTAAATGGTAAATTCTTGCCCAGATTTGCTTCTAAATTTGAGAGATATTTACATTTAAAGGTTTCATAGATGCCAAAGCTATGTACCAAATTTTATTCATCTAGCATTCTTCATTTTATAGTCATCGTGTTAACTTTTATTCGGATGGACAGATTTCCAGAGAATCTATTTCATTGAAAATTTGAAAGAGACCTACAAATCGGTAACAAGACCATATACTAAATTTCGTCTATCTAGCTCAAGGCGTTTCTGAGTTATTGTGTTCAGAAATAGAGAGGTATATTTCCAAAAACTTGTTTCTTGGAGTTAGGGGAATAAAACGCGGAGATACATTAAAATCTCGATTTCGTATTGTTTCAAGATAACAATACTTTCTCTGGCACAGAGGTAGCGCATCTTTCCTGGGTTCGAGTCTTGACTCGGGCATGATTAATCTTTATTTGTTCTTTAAGTGATATATTTGAATGTTCCCCTCTGTGAAAAGGGGCTGTACAAGCTAATGTTATGCATAAATAGCTGTTCTGTATATGATGTCTTTATGCAATGTGTTGTCCACTTATGTAAGTCTCGTGAGATGCTTAGTGGTGCACGGGGATTTCTAAATGTTCAATTAAAAAAAAACTTTCTCTATACTACGTTTACAAGAAAGTAAAACGCCTTATAATATATTAGCAGATGTACTACCAAAAGCAAGTTAAAATAATTAAATTTATACAATTATTTTCTGTCAATATAAACATTTTCTAAAGGAATATTTAACAAAAACTAAGAAAATAATACAATTCATGTTTACTTAGCCAACATCTTTTAAAGACATCTATAAATAAGTAATAATAAAAGTGAAAATCTAGAGATAAATTAAATAATAGTAAAATATATAATTAGGTAAAAAGAGTTTATCAAATTAAACATTATTCATTTTAAATACAAATATTTATTCATTTTTCTGCAGGCCCTGATCCTTAAATCGACTAAGTAAGCACTATATAGGCGCATTGCTTTACAAAGGGACTTCGAAATTTATTATTATATTATATTATGTTGAGATATATTTTGATCATATTAACTTTATGGTTTCGCTTAATTTGCAAGGATCATGCACTCGAATCGATTCATATTCTAATAAAGTATGGATTAAATGCAAAAACACTGCTCTAAGAGTCCTTATTAGTTATTCTCTACAGATTTTATACTATACTTTTTAAAAATCTCTTCCGAGTTGTATTTAAAAAATCCTGCAGTAATAATTAAATAGTATTTAGATTGCACTCAAAGTTTGTTTTTTTCTTTTTTACTCTTCTGATTAATATTTGAACCTTGAATTTTTTTTTCAATGAGAAATATTGAAACCAACTCTTTCAAAAGAGCCTATTTATTAAATATCTGCCAATTTATAAGAATTTTTCTTCCTGAAACTACTTACTCAAATAATGAAGATCAGTAAAAAAAACACTGCTCTATCTGATGTAAGAAGTTAAAGTTTAGAACAGGAGGTATTGGGACTCGTATCGTCTAATGGCTCCTACAGGGCTTAAACCTCTCTGATAATCAGAATTTTAATATTGAAAACGAGATTCTATTCAGATTTATGATTTGATTGACGTACATTGCGATTTTTTCAGAATACAGACAAAACAGAATTGCCATTATGGCTTTCTCTTTCAAAATAAACTTTTCAGATTATAATGCGATGAAAAGAAAAAATTCCCAGTTTCTGCTTCACCAGAACTTAATTGTGAAACAATGTCTGATGTACGACTTACAGCTCGATACAATGACGTGATGACATTGTCCTCAAATAAAGGATTGACAGAGACATTCAAAATGCTATGAAATTAGATTGTTAGATTAATATTGTCATTCACAAGGTAACATCAATCCAACATTCATTCATTCATTCGACAATTCACAATTCATTTCATTTTTTAAGTAATTTTTTGTTTAATATTTTTTTTAATTCGGCATGATTTTTATTAGAATTCTTGTCTTCCAATCAAACATGTGACTATTGTATTTTTTTTCTTTATATTTGAATATTTTTTGTCTTTTGATCAAATATTTTTCTTTATTTTGAGGTTCTTTCCTTATTATTGATGGCTAATAAAATAATTATTAATCTGAGCAGTCAAAATTGATATTTGCTCCTTTTAACGAATTAAATTTACTCAAAAGTTAATTGCTGTTGTGCCTTTAATAAGGATCTTTTTGTTATGTTTCATAATGGAAAAAGGTAAGTCCAATTAAAATTGTTTCTATCTTCTGAGCGAGAACGTTTACAAGCGATTCTTAATAACAAGATCAAATCAAGCTGCCAGTTTAATATTTGAAGAATTTTTAAATCGTTTTTATTTTTGCAATCAGCATTAAACTGGATGAAAAATTCAAATTTTAAATTATTTATCCGGGATTCAAATATCACTTCTTTTTCGAAACACAAAATTTTATTTCAAATAACAAAGTAAGTCAAATGTTTTAGGTATATATCTTTATATTCAATCTTTAAATTTATTAATACGCTTACATTAATTCGTTTTCTTTACAGTCTGTTTACTCGCTATGAATTTTCAATCGTTTTCAACTAACTTTCCTATGAGTTACGGATTTGAAATTTGAAATTCAGCTTAGAATTAACTGAAAATTAAATATTAACACACTTTTTTGTCTATCTTTTGTTTGACTATCCTGTACAATTTTTTCAATGACTAAAAATTTTACTTATTGGCAGATGATGCAATGACAAGTTGTTAGCTAAATGTGTATGAGACTAAAAAATATTTTAATATTTTTCGTCAAGTTTAAAAACTGGGTAAACTAAAAATTTTATTTTAGAACTTATTTATATTTTTTTATCGAAGCCACTTGGGCTAATACTAACTTAACTAAAATAATTTTTTTGACCGTAATTGACTCCTGAAATTACAGGTTTTTTTTCTTTTACCCTGTATTTCTTAGAATATAATTTTCGTAACTTTAAATATCTAACATTGGAACATGAAGACCCTGAGGGCAGAAAATAGAGTCAAAGCACTTGAAATTTATCTTAAAAGATGAAATAAAAGTGAATTGCACAAATGCAAAATAGCGTTCTCTGCCAATTGTATAGGAAAAAGAAAAGCAATGAAAATAAGCTATTTTTATTCCAACCACCATAATAAGCCAAAATGAAAGAGAAAATAATGTCTAAAGAAAATAAAAGAAAAATTTGTATCATTGAAAGAGAAAAATAAGCAAAAGGACGTATTTAGTTAAGTTTTGGAATGAATATGCTGGTCGATACGGTTGGCAATCATGTTTTCTGTTCTATGTATAAAGAGTAAACTTAATTTTTTTTCTTTAATGGATTAATTTACCCACAGGCACATTAAGGCAATATTAAAGATATTTTTATGTACTGGTTGTTACTGCTATGAATCAGGATATTTTTTTAGAAATAAACACAAACGAGTCTAGCCTCAAATGCAACGTGGTTTTCAGCTCAGAGTTCGAATGTTCATTTTCTCCTGGCATCTAAAAAATAATTGTGGAATAGGATACCTGCGTTCATATTATTCTTTGCTAACAATCTATACTTCAGTATGAACCGAAGAATATTTGCATGCAACCATTAATTTTACTGGTCAAATCTTGGCTTAAGACCTGAAGATTGTAAATTAACAGAATTTCAAGATCTGAAATGTCTAAAAAAATTGATCAAACTATTCACATTCAAATAAAACGTTCCCCAGGCGTGGGCCAATAATTAAAAGAAGAATTTTATAAACACAAAAATTCTTTTCTATAAAGCTAATTTGATGAATGTTTGTTAAATAGATAATATTCATCACATTTATTATTCCATTGTTAAAGGATGTTTTGCATTATTCCTGTCACGCACGTAATTATTCTTTAAATAGTATGCTTTTTATTGAATTATGTTTTAAAAAGGTCTTGATCTACAGTTAACTAACACGAAAAATTTTTATTTGAGAAATTAAAAAAGCCAAAATCCTTTCCTTTACTATAATGCAAAACGGCAGTTAAATGGAAAATTATATAATTTCCATTCATTGCACTTCATAAAATATCAAAAATTTTGATATTTTATGAAAACTTTACAATAACGATCAAAATATAATTTCATTCATTTTTTTTCAGTATTTTTAGTAATCGTAACTAAAATATTTTCTTTTTTAAGCAGAATTGGACAAAAAGGTGTTTGATCCCGAGTTGTATAATGCAAAACAAACGCCGTTAAACAGCGTGGCTGACTTCATCTCCAAGAAGCTTCCTGAGCTAGGATGGGGTCAAACTCAAGAAAAGGAAATCGTAATGGACGTCGGCTGCGGACCAGGAAAGAATACCGTCCAGCTAATTCTGCCTCTGTTCCCTCGAGCTGAGAAGATATTCGCAATCGATTTTCTGCCAAACATGATAGAATTCGCACGAAATCGTAACTCTCACCCACTCGTTGAATATAATGTGGCCAACATAGAAAATTGGTAAATCAAATGCTTGCTTGCATTAACTTTACATATGTTTGAAAATTAAGATTAAGTTTGAGTGAAATTCACATTCATAAATTTAAAGTGGAGTTTTGAAATGAAAGAGGAATGTTTTTCCCTATCTTTTTAATCGAAGATTTGTTGTTTCTCCCTTCCTTTATTTTGTATTCAATTAAATCATCACAAAATGGTTGATCTTTTAGGCTAGTTTAGCAAAATTATTAGATGGATCAATGAAAACATGAAGATGAGTATATATACATTTAATACCATGTTAATTAGTATAAAATGCCTTTACCGTTCATTCTATTGATAAAAATATACAACTAAGAAAGCAGCTGCATCAGTCATAAAGAAATAGTGAACCTACCTTTTAAATACAAAAATCTATAAATTGTATAATAAATTCATTATCAGTTTTACAAAATATCTATACAGATAAAACATTGGATGATGAAATGTCATCTTATTAAAGAAATTTAAAAACTGAAAGGTAAATAATTTTAAAACGGATTTCGTCGATGGACAGCTGTATATGTACAATAAATTCACTTTTTAAATTTATTTTCGTGAATGATATATGTTCATTTTTATGAATATAGTGATTTGAAAAATGAAATTCCAATAAGGTTATAAACATAATTATCTTCTTTGAAAAAAATTGGGGGATTTTTACCAAAATATCACTTTTACGAGACCTTTTCTCTGATTATTTATACAACATACATGCACCGTATCGTGGCCATATACTCAGACTATTTTGAATATATCTTATATTTTTTAAATTTTACTTAAGAAGGAGGAAGAGTCAGTGTGAACAATGTCATATTTATCATTATCATTATTTACCATTATTTATCAAATCTCAATAATTCCAACTGATTTACCTAACAACTAAAATTCAAATGTCATCCACATAAAATATCATTTCAAAAGATAAATATTATATTTTTTAAAAACATTTTAGGTCTATGGTCGAACAATGGAACGGTCAAATATCAAAACTTGTTAGTATCCATTGCCTCCATTGGTTGAAAGACAAGAGACAGGGCTTGCAGAATATATTTCAACTTTTAAAGTCTGGTGGGGAAGCAGCTTTTTGCTTTCTTATGACATCTCCCATATTTCCTGTGATTCTGAAGCTGGAGAGCGATCCTAAATGGAGTCAATTCTTCAAAGTAAATTTATTTTCCGCTCTTCATAAATCAGTTACGATATTTCAAGTCCTTCAAATAACCTTCCTGTTCTTACTTACAGGATGTCGACAATATGGTTCCAGATACTCATATTAACAAGCATGAGTCATCACGTTACGTAAAAATGATGGAAGATATTGGATTCGACATCTTGTACTATGAAGGAGGAGAGAAAGCGGATCCGTGCTCTTCAGATGAAGAGTACCGAGGTAAGCATGTTTTTGATGAATGAGGATCAAATAAAGGTGCTCATCAGCAATGAGAAATATTTCATTTTAAAACCGTACCATTCTAATTAACTAAACAATATGCTTTGGCTTCTTATTAGTTTGGACTGATTATTGTTATTAGGGAAATAAACTGATAACCATATGAAACAAAAATAATGAACGGGTGATTGAAAATAAAAACGTTATTTTAAAATTGTTATTTTTGAATTGCCTAGACCAGCAATAGTGAACCATTGGCACGAGTGCCATTGATGACACGGGACACAATATTTTATGTATGCCACCGATCAAAACGGTTTGCATTTTAGTTCAAAATAACAAAGTTCACTATGAAGTATTACGAACAGGTGTGAGTGTTCCCATTCTCTTTTTTTTAATAAAAGGCACAGATATTTGTATGGCTTTTAAAAATTCGCTTCTGTGAAAGAAATTGATTTCTAAAGAATTTTATCAAAAACTGATGGTACTCCAATTATGGTGACCAACAAGTTATTTCATTAGTTTATTTCAAACAAACGTAGAAAATTCTCATTCTTGAACTCCACTGCATTATTAATCGACAAGCTTTGTGTGCTAAAAGTAGTTTGACATCTCTTGATAATGTAATATCGTTAGTCACAAAAATAGTCAACCTCATATCGTCGCAGGCTTTAAATAGGAAAGTATGAGGCTTTTTTGGATGAAGTCATCTCGGTGTGTAATTGCTTACTTATGTACAATAATGATCACTGACGGCGACGTTCTGGCAGAGAGGAAGCGCGTCTTCCTCGTGATCTGGGCGTCCCGGGTTCGTGTCGCAGTCAGGGCATGGTTGTTCTTGTGTGTTCTATCTGTGCGGTGTGAGAATGTGTCCCTCTGTAAAAAGCGAATCTGATAAGTGGGTTTCATCTTCATATTAGTCAGAAGTCAGATTTCTGTCCTCGGGTGCTCAGGGGTCCATACCCTCAGAAACTACTGCATCCTCTCTTTCCGTTGTAAAACGGACACGAGATCATCATCAGTGTTCGATGGTTGAGCTGCGGAAACGTACTATGAAGATTTGTTGATGTCTTGGAAGAAATCAGAGTGTTTCTGCATAATGTAGAGGAAATTAAACTTTATCTATGGTTGTTGGATGTTTTGTGGCTCTCAAAATTGATGTGAACGTAATGATGTGATGTGAATGAAATGAACGTAAAGCTTCAAGGCCCAAATAAAACAATTATTGTCATGATGGATCTCATTCGGACTTTTAAAGTTGGATTGCATGTTTTAAGAACGATATTATTAAAAAAAATACAAATACTTCCTAAATTTGAATATATATATATATATATATATATATATATATATATATATATATATAACAAAAATTTAGATATACATGAGAAACCAGTTGAAAAAAAAGTTATTGAAGAATTAATTCCGTAATTGATTTGTCAATCAATGTATTTTCAGCCAGATTTTCACATCCAAAGAATAATTGGAGACGCTCAAATATATTATGTACTCTGATGTGACTTCGACAAACTGAACATATCCCAACTCGATTAACTGGAAATTAAAACATTTGAAATGCAATTGATTGATTTTTAGTCTAATTCAATATGGATTCAAAAACATTATTTAAATAAGGTAAAAGTTAGAATTGATTGAAACAGAAATATTATAAGTAAAAATGCCAGAAATACACGTAAGAAGTATTCGTATGCTCCATTAACGAATTTTCGGAAACAAGGAATTAAAGATAGAGTAGAAATCTCATAAGAGAGATTAATGTCTCTCGTGTCTGTTTCAAACCAATTTAAATTGATTAATGATTGAAATTAGTTAAGACAATTAAACTACAAAAAATGATAATATTCTCAATTGATAACTTGAAAGTTACGATTGAAGATTTAATTTTCTTTTTTAATCTATAGAGACAGGTTTTTGACATTAAAATCTTGATTTAAGAATATATTTCTTGCATGGAATATTTTTTATAGGCAATTAAATCAAAATTTTACTCTGTTTCATAAGATACTTTTAATAGTATTGGATTCTTATTAAAGATTGCAAAAAATTATAAATTTGGATTTTCTCCGGGCCTTTGACCTTAGTTGCTGTTAAAGAAAACCAAGGGAAAATATTCTACTAATTAATGGCTGCTTTTGTAAATTCTTTTTAATATTGAAAATGACGACAGTAAAATATAAAATATTTTTCTAGATTTTTTTGCATCACTTTGTGCTCTCACGTCTCATGTACCAAGCGATCAACGGGAGGAATTCAAAGACGATGGACTCCGAGAAATGCTAAAACTGAATGGTCGAGACAGTAGTGGACGTCCAGTTCATCGCGCCAACATCACTGAAGTAGTGGCGAGGAAAAGAGACGTTGAAAATTCTAAAATCTTTTAGAATTATTATGGGATTTTTTTCACGCATGGAATTGAAACTATTTAGAAACTAGAATTTTTAGATTTTTACTTTAGTTGAACTGATTATTTGAAGATTTTTTTATGCAATTTAATTCATATCATTATTGAAATTAATAAAGAAGCTTGAATTTTAAAATTTTCTTATAAACCTCAGAGAGTAGTTCATTTTTTTTTATCTCTCCAGGCACTAAAAAAACGTATAAATTCGTTACATAGAATGAGAAATCCTACTTTAGAGAATAACGGAAAACTATTTTTTTAATAAACAAATTTTTGACATTGTGACAAATATTCCGTGTTTTTATATTGAAGATTATTTTTAAAAGAAACCAAAAAAGCAGTGGTGAAATATATTTCTCTACTGGGTAAACTAAAAAAAAGCCTTTCAAACTCAACTTTTGTCTTTTTAACAAATATACAACACTTTACATAAGTATCGTTCGCCTACTCACTGGGAAGATACTCTGTGGTGATTTCTATATAAGCCAATTAATACCCTTCGGGCTGAAGGGCCCCTTTTGCTTGATCGGTATGATACTCGGCTACTAACCATAAGATTGGGAGCTCGGGCCTAGCGCAATCCGCTAATCACCTACAATGTTAATGTAATTTAATTATTATATCGAGTATTTATTAATATTTCTTCACGAATATTATCAATTTTTTCGTAAGTCGAAAAATTGAAATCTTTGTTAAGTTATGAGAACCTTCTATTTAAATCAATATCAAAAGAATGTGAGAATTGAAGCTGTGAAAGACATTTATTTGATTACACATATATGCAATTGCACATAATGTGTTTGTGTATATTGGTAACTGGTACCACTGCAGAAAAGACCATCCGGCATAGAAATTATAAATTTTGCCGGAATATACCCGAGAGGAGGAGTAGGTGTATTTCGGAGATGGTATTTTTTAATTTTAAGTAACACTTCATTTTATTAAAATTATCCGATTTTAATGTATTTTTCTCTTGATAATTTTAGCAAATATTGTTGTGAAAAGATGTCTTTTACCATTTTAAAATTCAAAAATTTGTCTTTTTTATGGATAATAATATAATTACCATGATTTTGATATTTTTAATTCATTTTTGAATAATTGTTTTATTGTTCTTTCATAGTTTTAATGGAATTGAAACCATTTCCATTGAATTATCAATCGTTTAACTAAATTCTATTACTAAATGTCCAGGATGAAGGTTTATGTTTATCATATTATTAATTCACCATGAAAAATAAATAAATAAACTCATATTTTTACATAAGAAAATATGCAGTTAAAAGTTAGATTATGCTAGGCACATTTTTAATGGCATTATGATGTGTTATAGTAAGATTTCTTGGCAATTTTGGCACACATTCTATTTCAAAGTGATAACATTAATTTTATCGAATCACTCTCACTAAGGATTAAAATCCAGTATTATTATATTGATTATTAGACTTAAGGAGGCATATTCTTTCAATTTCGAATGGATAGCCGCCTAGGTGTCAAAAGGGTTGATGTATTCGATGGCTATTATAAAGATTCTAAATCTATTTTATTTTTATTATCATTCTTGTGGATCTATTAAACCTTTGGCTGTTGTTCATTTAAAGTTTCTAGATATTAACACCATTTTTGGAACATTTGCTTTATTTTATTTAAATTGTGTTGATTGATTGATTTTGATTTCATTCTGAGATCATTGATCAACCCTAGAACAAACTAAGCTAGTGAGAACCGATTAGATTACGATTTCCTCAGTTTGTGAAATGTTTGCTTAGCATACCGAACATTGCAGTGCCTTTATTCTCAACTGTCTTCAACGTCCACACAATGGAGAAAAGTAAGTCTAATTATTGTTAAATACTATACTGTTCTGAATTAATAGATTTCGAAAGAGTTTTTTTGTCAATAAGAAATTTTGAAATGTAGTACTAAAAATAATTATTAAGTACAGTAAACAAGGTAAATAAAATGTTGCACATTGATAAGATTACTTGCATCTGTTTACAATGAGTTCTTGTCTCTTTAACTCTTCCCAATTACGTTTTTGAAAAGTACAGATTAAAGAAGGCTGAAATTGTAGAAGGACGGATTTCTTGGAGTCAGACGAATTGTTTTTGTTCACTTAGCATAATAATGTTATGGAATGTTGCAATAAAATTAAAATCTGATTTTGAAATTTGAAAAAGAAAGTGATAGACAATCATCTAATTTTTCTTAAGACTTCCCATTGTTAATTATTCGTATAACAGGTATATAAATAATATTGCAATTATCAAAAAATTCGAATGCGATGTTTTTATGAACTTGCACATTTCAGATCTATGCTAGTTCGAAAAACATATTTTTGGGATAATGTATGTTTGGGAACATGATAGCTCAAAAATGCTTTGAGCTTTTTATGAAATCTTTTATTCGATATAAGACCAAGTTTATGGGATTCCATCAAATTTGGAAAGAAATCCATTAATGCTTTCGTTGGTACAGGTGAACTCTATAATTACAAAACGTAAAGAAATAGATAAATAAAATACTAATCACAGATTCTTATCAAATTTCGAAACCTATTTATCGAATGGTTGCAGTCCGTATTACCGCATGCATGTAAAGGGAATTTTATAAACGCAATAACAGAATGAAATTCTGTGTGTTAGCTTGTAATCACATCTGCAGTTGTATATCAAGTTTTCTTTCCAATGGGTAAATAAAAAAGATGCCACCAGTAAATATTAAGATTCGGACTGACGCTCACAAATGGACTGCGAATCCCACTTTTGGCACACCAGTTGTTACGAATAATAGTAATAGTAACTCACTCGAGTGATAAAAAAGATGCAGACTTTATTGTCTGTGAAAAGGCGTATTAAATATTAGCAACTCAAGCTACCCCCAGCGAATTAACTCTACTTAAGCCAGCGAAATAACTCTACTTAAGCACTTCGCATACAATGACGGGTCTGACGAGCATCGAATTACTGAATTTTTATTTTTAAGTCTGCAATTAAGCCACAGAATTAAGTATTTAAATACGAAAAAATCAATATGAAACGACTTGGTATCCCAAATGCTCCATATATTATTTTAAAAAATCAAATTAACTATAAATTACCAAAATAGGATGAGTTATCTAATTAGAAAGTTAAATAAATTCGTATGTCAAGTGTTTAATCCACTAATTTCAAATAACAGCGAAGCTATAGATCCGTAAGGCAGCAAGAGGAAACACAGTCTCTAAGCAAACTAAATGTAGCTCACTTTCCGAATTCCACTGAATTGCCCGCCTTCAGGCGAGTCTTAAATAGCGACCCACTTAAGTGGGTGGAGCAAACCTAGAAATGGCTCGCTTCTTCAAGGTAAGTCTGGAATTTTACTATCAATCTTGTGTGAGAATTACTATTAGCTGTTATAATTGTTATAACCAAGTATATTATACCAATATCAACATATCAATAATCAAGGTCAATTATAAAGTTTTTATGCGTGTTTTTGGAAAGAATTTGTTTATAAAGAAGATATTGCATTGCCTGCACAAAAAAAGAGCAAATCGAATAGAAAACTATGAAAAACATATGATACAGAAATGTGACAAAAAAAATTTATGCATATAATTCTATATAGTAACCAGTTGACTATCATAAAAATTCGTTCCAGTAATTACTAGTATCAGTGAAAATTAAAATATTAAAATTTTTAATAGTATTGAATCATATATAAAGAATAAATAAGAAAAAAAGATAATAAATAATTTAGATATCTTAAATATGCATTGGCCTTTGTTTTAATTCCCTATTCAAAAATTTACCAACAAAATAAAGATTCTTAAGGTATAACATATTGCAAATAGTTGAGTATTCTATCATTTTATTGGATCGCCAAATGAAATTTGAGTTATTTAAACTATATTAGTGATGTTCCATATTTTTTAGAAGATCGATTTCCATTAGCTCCAGTTTCTTTAATATCCGATTATAAATATCAAAGTTAAATGCGTCCCACTTTTAAATTAATGCATTGCCATCAATTTCCTTTCTTATTCAACTTTTTAAATCAATCGAAATTTTTTATTAGCTTTTTAAGAGATTTAATTTACTTTCTAATTTTAACGACAGTATTTCCTAATGACCAAAAAAGTATGCATTTTGCTTATGGATGCACAGTTTTTATCTTCTTAACACTTGGACTGCCATGGTTATATGTGATAGCCAGTGATGTTCCATTGGGACACTGGCTATCATATCTGATAGACAAGGTGTTTCAACACTTTAGGCCTTGGATATCAAAAAAGATACCAGTTACATGAAAATTGTATTGGAGTTAGATTTTTGGGACCCCTACGATGTGTTAGGTTTACGTGGTTTGTGCAAATTGATATATGTGCCGATTCTATGAGCTAAGTTTTGTGGAAAATGAAATATTTTTAACATGCAACAAAAAAGGATATATATATATATATATATATATATTAGAGAGAGAGAGAGTATTTGATAAATATATATGCAGTATGTAATAATAAATACATATATTTACAGTTTGCGAAAATGAAAACTATATAAATACAGTATGTTATTCCCTTTATTTTGGAATAAAGTTACAATCAGCGTTTGGCATTTAAGCAATTACGACACAATTGAGGCTGTTCAGGGCAATTGTCACAGTATGTGGAAGTTAACTTTGCTTTTTTTTTCTGGCCAGTTCATGACCCTCTTTTTAGAAATGTTTATATAGCAAATATGATATTTACGTCGCAACTTTTTACCGTTTTCATGGACTCTATCGATCAAGTGGTGCATTTTTTAAAAAAATTTTTGCGCATCAAAGTCGCGATCTATATCCATACCAAGCAGCTGAAAAACCAAGCTCTCCCTAAACTTACGAATTTTCATTTTTGGGTTTGTTACATGTTGATATGCAATCCATGCGTTAACTACTGCAACTCCTAACAATTCTAATCCTAGTTTTCTGTACCATTTAACACCTTTTCTTAGTGTTGTGGCATAAGCACACATCTGATCCCTCATTGAAGAATTCGCACTAACTTTCGTGGGATACTTTGGCTATCATTTTTGGTAGCCAGGATGAAAATCTCCCCTAGTATTGCAAAATGAGTCAGATTGAAAAATACTGCTTTTATATGTAGTTATATGTTAAAAAAATACAAATTACACACAAAAAAATTTGGTCCCGTGGTGAATATTTACAATTCTGGCTTAGCAGTCAAAGTCTTAATCAATTTCTATTATTGGCTTTATGACTGCCTTTAATGTCAAATTCTGAATATCTACGCTTTGACACATATATTAGTGAAATAGAATGCATTTATGAACAATATCCTCAAGCAGAAGAACAAGCCATTGCCATTTTAGTCAACAGGCCCTTGATTTACCGCTGATTCAAAAACGGTAATATTGACTGTTTAACATTTTAATCACCGACGGAAATACGTTCGTCTTCATAAGAATTCTAATTGATAATTTTTATAGTGGTATTTGCTAAGCATGACTAATAACTTGTTCATTCAGTTTTACTGAATGTCCTATTCACTGGATAGTTTCCTTCGATTACTATTTTATGTAGGAGATAAAATTTCAAAAATCGTAAAAATATCTTGAAACAGAACATAATTTAAATAAAGAATATTATTGGGGTGATAAAAATGTTTAGAATATTGGTGTTATAAGAATATGTGGAAGCGCATGCATATTTATATAATGAAGTAGAAAATCAATTTTTAGTTTAAAGAAATTTTAACTAATTTTTTGACGTCGTTTTGAAAAGTTACGAGTCTGTTGATTGCTTGCTTCACAGCATTAAAAAATAAGTATGGGATTTGGCTTGCTTCCGCTTATTTAGTATCTTAAGATTTCTGCTCTTGTATAGTTTTTTGTTAATTAATTTATCGTTCAGAGTGATCAGATAATTACAATATTGGCGTACAGACAGTAACTCCTCAATGAATCTTTTGATTATTACCATAAAACCAGAAATTCATAAAATAGTGAGGTTTTAGAATAAGTAGCAAATGCTGAATTGTCTAAAAAATGAAAATAAGCTATTATTTAATTATTTATAATTAAATAATAGTTATTTAATTATTTATAATAATAAAATAACTATTATTTAATTATTTAGCAAGTTATTTAATTATTTATAATAATAATAAATAATTCCTAAAATCAATTACAATAGTTTTGAAACCGTTTTAATTTCAAAAATTCATATTTTTAGAGCATT
The DNA here is from genome assembly GCA_026289955.1 of Argiope argentata. Classification (NCBI taxonomy): domain Eukaryota; kingdom Metazoa; phylum Arthropoda; class Arachnida; order Araneae; family Araneidae; genus Argiope; species Argiope argentata. Next base: position 6,789,247 of record JAOUZG010052315.1, on the reverse strand, counting down.
TACATGCATTTTTTCTAAAATATTCTACTGCATCAATAATTGCAGCTTTTAGGACATCTTACATTAAAGTATTACGAATTCAAAATTAATCTGAACTATATGTTTCTTAAACGATATTTGAAAACAGTAATGAATTTACATTTCACAAATGAAATAATTTTTTTTAATTAAGAAATATAAAAAATGAAATCTTAAATTACTGCCATCTCCATACCAGAATTTTCCATGCTTTATATTTACACATTGAGAATTATTTGTGTTATATTCAATGAAATACAAAATAATTTCAACAAGGCTTTTACAATAATAAGAATATAATTTTTCACAATATTTTTAAATTCATTATCGTATTGAATGGTATCTTATTCAATATCTCAACTAATGTTTGCCTTTCCTTCCCTTTTAGATTCTTATCACGTGTTTGATTCCCAATTGTATAATGCAAAACTAACACCTTTAGACCATGTGAAAGACTTCATCTCCAAGAAGCTTCCTGAGCTAGGATGGGGTCAAGCACAAGAAAAGGAAATCGTAATGGACGTCGGCTGCGGACCAGGAAAGAATACCGTCCAGCTAATTCTGTCTCTGTTCCCTCAAGCTGAGAGGATATTCGCAATCGATTTTCTGCCAAACATGATAGAATTCGCACGAAATCATAACCGTCATCCACTCGTCGAATATAATGTGGCCAACATCGAAAATTGGTAGATCAAAATTTTCTAATAAGAATTTATATGAACATTTAGATTAAATTTGAGGAAAATTTATATTTCTTACATTTAAAGTGAAGTTTTGAAACGAAAGATTAATGTTTTTTTTTTTTTTATCAAAACGAAGTTTTGTTGTTTCACTCTTCCTGTTTTGCATTGAAACTAGTTTGGCTGACATTATAAGAAAGTAAACCAATTTTATTAAATAGATCCCTACAAAATAGGGTGATAAGAATATATACGTAAACATATATTTCCATGTGCAATCAGTATAAAATGCCTCCCAAAAATCTCAAACCTTATTGGAATAGCAGTTGAATATATATATATATATATATATATATATATATATATATATATATATATATATAAACATTGCACATCCATTTTAGATATGAAAAATTGTTAATCATATAGTAAATTCGGTAAAAGGGAAGTTTAGTGTGTCCCTTGCTGCTCCAAGGACGCCAAGTCACCAATAAAGCTGGCAGACAAAGTAAAGAAACAATTTTGCTGAACAGAAAAATATATTCCACTCACTCTTTATCCATTCTTCAGGTTGGAAATACCATCTTCCATTCTATTTACCTGAGATTCATTCTTGCACAATTATCGATATATCAATTTATCAAGGGAACCAACCATTATTACAACGAAAGAATTACCAGAACTGCAAAGAATTTCATTGCATCTGATTCTTAACGTAAGAATGCAGACGATTTCGTAAAGTAAGAATTCAGACGATTTTATATAGTGCATATTGATTGTTCGTATTCAAAATTAAAAAGGAAATTGCATTGCTTTATAAGGCGTAAAATAACTTTTAATTATAATAAAAAAAACAAATTAAATCTTGAATCGATATTTTTTATTTTCTTATTTAACATTTTTAATTAAATAGTCGTAGTTCATGTTCACCTCAACTATTCTTAAAATAAGGAAACGAAACTGCATTAAAGTTGCTAAAAGAGCGTTACGTATTGGCGACAAACTCGAAGGGCGCACTAATCTTCACTTTAACCCAAAATTCATTATCAGTTTTACAAATTATTTGTACAGAACAGATATAAATTACGAAATTTCATCTTAAAATCGAAGATTCAAAACTGGAAGGTAAATAATTTAAAAACGGATTTAGTTGAATAGCAGCTGTATATGTGCTTGCCCTTAATTTTTGTTAAGAATTAGGAGTCACTTAATTATACTTAAGCAATTATACTTAAGAATAAGGAGCTAAGAATTATAAATCAGTTTGAATAGACAGTATACATTTATCTTTACTTATTAAATCCCAAAAATCTCAAACCATTTATCACAACCGAAAATCCGGTATCATACAGTAATCCAAGAAAAGTAAATAGAACATGAATTCAAAAAGTAAATGCGTTTTTAAACGTTTTTTAGGTCTATGGTCGAACAATGGAAAGGTCAAATATCAAAACTCATTAGTATCCATTGCCTCCATTGGTTGAAAGATAAGAGGCGAGGCTTGCAGAATATATTTCAACTTTTGAAGCCTGGTGGGGAAGCAGCTTTTTGCTTTCTTATGACATCTCCCATATTTCCTGTGATTCTGAAGCTGGAGAGCGATCCTAAATGGAGCAAATTCTTCAACGTAATTTTCTTTTCCGCTCTTAATAAATCAGTTCCGATATCTCAAGTTATCCAAATAACTTTCCTGTTGCCATTTACAGGATGTCGACAATATGGTTCCAGATACTCATATTAATAAGCATGAGTCATCACGATACATAAAAATGATGGAAGAAATAGGATTCGATATCTTGTACTATGAAGGAGGAGAGAAAGCGGATCCGTGCTCTTCAGATGAAGAATACCGAGGTAAGCACCTTTCCATTTCATTGAAATCAAATTAAGGTATCCGTCTACGTCTAAAAGGCCACTTTTGGTCAAAATTCACAATTTCTTTTTTTTTTAATTTAAAGTACATTTATTTAGCTTTCAAAATCTATGATTATTTTTCTTCTACGATTATTAGAAATGGAAATATGGAGATTTGAGTAATTCAAAGTAGTCAAAAACGAAACCGGAAGTGTTAACCGGAAGTTGATATTTTTCGTCTCTTTATCAAATTTCGCTGCTTAAATCATAAATTAATTCGGTTTTTTTTTCAGGCTATAACAGACTATATGCGTCACTCAAGTTTGTGTTAGTTTTCAGCTCTTAATATACAAAGGAGATTGGCAACAGTTGTTTCTCGAATACTGCTCATGTTTGAAAACATCTGCTCGCTTCCTGCTATATAAATATATATCTTTTTCAAGTGAATATTGCTTAATTTGACCTCAATACTTTATTTTACTGTTTAACAAGTGTTTTGGATTTAAAAAGTGTTTCATACATGCTCTAGTGATAAGCAGTCCATATATGGGCAGTATCAAACAATAAATTAAAGTTAGTGTAAATACCAACGTGGACTTTCCTGTGGAAAAAAAAGTTGAAAGAAGGCAACAGGTCTTCCAAAAAAACATTATTAAAATCATTAAATCAAAATACATGCAGCTATATGCGAACAAATTTATTTAAAAAATGCTTGCACGGTAAGACTCAAAATGGTAATGAAAGCTTCAATAATCTTTTGTGGACGATTTTTCCAAAAGGTATATTTATGGAGTTGCAGATCTTAAACTTAAGAGCATCAATATCAGTATAACTTTTAATCATATATTTTATGGTTTCAACATTTTTTTCTGTACTGGGATTAATTTTTGGGAATTATACACTGATAAACTTTCTTTCTCTTGATAAAGAAAGAATCGTCACGTCAAAAAGGCAATCATTAAGTGCCACAAAAGTTGCCAGAAAAAAATTAAAAGCAATGGAAAACATTAAAACATATAAAATTGTTAACAAAGAAGATGTATTCTATAAATATGGTACATTTAAAAAAAAGATAAATAAAAATCTTTTTCATAAAACATAAATAAAATCTTTAAATGCGTTTTTTAAGAAACTTCTTTTTATGAAAATTTTGATACGCAAAACATGATATCCGAAAAAAATATGAATATTTTTGCATGAAATGCTTTATGCATGTCATTTATACTCTCCTAAAGGCAATGAACTAGGATTATAGTTCTGAGATGAGCAGTTTTCTGTTTAGAGCCATTTAATGTTGTTTATATGTGTGAATTTTGATAAATTTTGAGTTGGGAAATACTCGAACTGCTATAATTTTTTATAAATGCAAATATTTCTTAGATCCTAGTTCATTGCCTTCACTAAAGCTGTACAAATGTATTCTAAAAAAAGAATGTGAAAATATAGATTAGAATTTCTGCTAGGATGTTTTGCATTTTACACTAATTTTGCATTTTACACTAATTTTGCATTTTACACTATTTTTTAAGCTAAATTCCCCCATTTGACAAAGTTGCAAATCAAATAAAACTTTTTTAATGGTATTAATCCTTGTTCTGAATTGCAGTAACCTAGAAAACCAAGTAAAATTTATAATTAAAGGGTTTTTTCAAAAAAATTTCTCCGCACGTAGACGGATACCTTAATATATTGATATTATATAATATTTAAATGTACCGTCTTTGTTGACTAAAATTTATGCTGCAGTTTATTAATTTATTCTAATTAGTGCACTTTGGGAAATAACTTAATAAGTCGAAACAAAAACAATAAACGTGTGAATGAAAAAAAAATTATTTTAAAATTGTAATTTTGGAGTCGCTTTGATAGTCTTTACTATTTGGCTTTATATCTTGCTGTAATCATTATAAAATTCTACTTCTGCTTATGATCAGAGCAAATTTGCTGTGTGATAATCACAGAATTCGAAATTCTAAATGAAATATTTCTACACGATTGAGTCGGAACATTTCAAAATTACCCAATATAGAAGTTAACACCTCTTTTCACACACACAAATGCACAATGAAGATCTTTGAGATTATTTTTTATTTAAATTGAAAGAGGTTTGTAAATACAATGTTTGTATGTGTTGTATTATATATATCGAACTTCCGTATTCCTCTGCCAATTGCTCAACGGAAATTCAGTATGATGATGAGAATTGAGAAAAAAAGAGACACTTTCTTGAATTCGATCCTCAAAATTTGCATCTTTATTACAAGAGATCGAAATGTTGGTTTTGAATGGAGCATGGTTAAGGAAATGACTAATATCATAATATAATTAAAGAATTTATTTAAAATAAAGGCGCCATTTATTCGAATCATCACTAGATGAAATGGATAGCATAAGCTTAAATACGTAAGTGGTCAATCAGTCATCTAAGTTTTGCTATTCTATGATATTGCCAGTGGTTTGATTCCGATCTATCTTCCTCTTTTGAATCTTCATGTTTTTAGTTCTAATCTTAGAATGCCTTTTCCATCTAATGTCTAGACAAATATTTAAGTTTTTTTAATAAAATAACTTTTCTAAGTCAGATAAATGTTGATCAATTTATTATATTCCTTACTTTTTTTTTTTGCTTAGCGTGGTCGTAAATCTTTTATCAAGGTTTTTCTACGGACATCAGTTCATAGAATGTTATTGCAAATATGGTAGTTTTTCCTTAACTTTTGTACAGGAAACAATGTTATCTATCTATTGCTTTTTTTATTGTGAAACTTTTCAAAAATTCTAATTTGTTCTATAATCAAATAATATTTTATTAGTATCTTACAGATTAAATTTATACCCAGGGAGGACACGTTATGCAAGTTATTGGGCTTGAAAAATGCAATGAAAAAAATGAATACTCATCGAAAAATATGTTTATTATGTAAGGATTACCAATAATTACCAATAGATTATCAAGGCATAATACCTTATATAATACTATTTTTCGTATACGGTTAACAAAGAATTAAATTTACAATTTCTTCTAAATGTGTTTGGACAAAACGTGCAAGTATGGATGTTGTTCCATCATCCATCTTCAAATAAAATTGATAACATTTCGCTAATCTCGGCAAAACCTCTAATTTTATCTCAATGAAAAAAATCAAACACTTAATTGAGATAAAATCGAACGTTTTATTTAAATAAAAGTGCTTTGAACACTAAAATCAAAATCTAAAGGGAGCACCATGTAATGATATCAATTGCAGTCATTAATTAAAGTAAATATTTCCTTTTTTTAGCCAGGTTATTGAAATTAAAATCCTGATTTGAGAATAGCTTTCATGCGCAGAATATCTATTATTGACAATCAAATTAAGTTATTCTGTTTCAGAAAGTACATTTAATTGCATTGAATTCTTAATAAGAATGGCTTAACAGGGCAAAGATATAATAAATTGTCATTTTCCATATGTCGTGTATGTCAGTTACTGTACAAGAAATCCGTAGGAGATATGTTCTAATAATTAATAACTTCTTTTATATATCAATATCGTAAATTATTTCCTTTTATTAGTCAAAATAATAATAAAATTCTAAATATTTTTCTAGATTTTTTTACTTCACTTTGTGCTCTCACGTCTCATGTACCACTTGATCAACGAGAGGAATTCAAAGACGATGTACTCCAGGAGATGTTAAAACTGAATGGTCGAGACAGTAGCGGATGTCCAGTTCATCGGGCCAACATCATTGAAGTGGTGGCAAGGAAAAGAAACACTGAAAACTCCAAAAGCTTTTAAGACTAAAGTGGAATTTTTTATGCCTGAAATTGCAGCTGTTTGATTTTATAGAAGTTTTTTAGTTGATTCGATTAGCTGAAAATTTTAACCAATTTTATTCATAATATTTATTTTAATTAATAAAGGAGCAGGAATTCTAAAAATATTTTATTAATTTCACACCATTATTAGTTTTGTCCGTCTCTGTAGATAATGTACAGTATATTTATTCATTGTATAGAATGAGAAATCCTATTTTGGAGAATAATGAAAATAGAATTCTTTTGTGAAGAAATATTCGATAATGTGAAAAAAAGTTGTACTTATTTATGTACTTCAGGATTTTTTTCAAAGACAGAAAAATTCAGTCCTGAATTATATTTTCCTGCGTAGTTAATTAAAAAAACATTTCGAATTCCAAATTTTACCTTTTTGACAAATAAAAATTAAATGATTTTTGTAGGTGAATTTAAATTATTTTATTAAATGATCATTATTTTTTTCATTAATATAAATTTTTCCCGTAAGATGAAAGATTAAAATCTGTGTTCAGCCAAGCTAGCCATCTTCTATTGAAATCGATATGAAAAGATTGTGAGAATTCAAATCGCGAAGGACATTTATTTGATTACACAATGCAGATTTATTTGTTTCTGAAATGAGAAGAATTTGATTGACAACTTTACATTTCAGAAGAATAAAATAAGAATTAAAGACAAACTAAAAATGTGTCAAGAGCACGACAAAATTCATTTATTTTTAAACTTACTTCATGTAACTAATTTTTTTTAAAGTCATACTATCGATATGTGGGTACTTACGTATCAGACCGTCCAACTTTAACGTCAAATTTGAAGTCGTCACCAATGAGTTGCTAAACCGCCAATTATGACAATCCAGCAATATTGTAATCCGTTGCTCTTTATCGCCAAATTTAAATCCGTCGCCAACGAATTACTAAACCGTTGGCGAAGACGGTCTAATACGTAAGTGCCGATATGTGTTGTTTAATGTGGACTGATCATATTTTGTGCCCCAAGATGAGTCCAGATTCGTATTGCCCTGAACTGTATTTCGTTCATGGAAATCGATCGCAGTTTTTCTTTCCTACGAATATTTGAAATATCGAACATTGAGGAATGCAAAGTTAATGTGTCCCTACATATCGCCAATTTTTATAAATAGCTAGCTTTTGCTAAAATGGAAAGTTGCTAAGAAAAAAACAATCCTTTGAAGCAGTAGCCAAAATTGCTAATTTACCATGTTGTTAAAAAATACAAAAGGCCTATCGCTGTAATTAAACCTTAGAAGTCGGATTTTCCAAATTGAATTTTTTTAAAATATTAAGAAGTTCGTTGAAATTGCCAGATAAAGGGGAAAATAATAAAAATCACAAACGATATTTTAGAATATTTTAGCTTAAACTATCAAAATCGATACTCACAAAAAATAATTTTATTCAAGAAAACAGTCTCTTGCCAAAAATAATTATATTACAGTAAAAATAGGATATTCACCTACTTCAAAAGTATTTTAATTTTTCTAAAAAAATGTAATGCGTCAAAGGTTTATCCCACTAAACTTTTTCTGAAAATATATAACTCGTTCAATATTACGGTAAAACAAAATGCCATAATTATTTGAAAAATTCTAACAGCTGAGAAACTTTTATACGAAAGAACATTTTGCTATAGTAACATTCATAAAGTCAATTATTAAAAGAAACTAATTTAAAGTATACAATTCGATATGAAATTCCGGCATTAAATTGAATTCTATTGCTAAAAGTTACTGCTTACTATTATGCCTAGTTTACTCTCAGCCAGTAATAAGATGGAAAGTAGGCAGCGCATGCTCAGAATATATCTAAAATTTTGTTCAGTTGATGGCAACTAATTGTCCCGTCGTCACAATTGCATGCTGGTGTGCTGAATTACTGCGCATGCGTTTGTAGAATTTGGCGAGCTTTTTGGAGTGAAAAATTGATTACTAATAAATTTATTACGACATCTTATGCTCATTGTCTGATGCAAGGTTGTGTTGTTTTTGTTTCATTTTATTTGCCATTCATTTTCTATAGTTCTCCGAATGTAAGAATATTAACTTTTTTTTACAACGTTTCTTGGAGTAAATATTCATAATTCAGTTACCATGCGTAGTGAAAAAGAAAAAATCAAAGATGCCAAAATGGTAATTTATAACCAAACATGGAATGCTTGAATTTATCTTGATGGAACTTTGGCAAACATAAATTTTGCCCTTTTTGCACCTGCGCTTCCTACTTGCCGTCTTATTATTGGCCGAGGGTAAACCCGGCATTTTAGTACTACTTACTAATAACTGAATTCTATAACTAAAAATCGAGGAAGTTTTATGCTTATCGTCTGCTCAGTTCAATATGACAAATAAATAAATAAGCTCGTATATATACGAAGGAAAATATGCAGTTAAGTTAGATTATCGTAAGCACATTTTTACAACTAGATTCATTAAAATTTTCGCACACATTTATTTCAAAGGGATAAAATTAATTTTATCGAATCATTCTAGCTTGGGATTAAAATCCAATATTATATCGATCATAAGGTTTAAGGAGCTATATTCTTTCGAAATTAAAATTCCATTTCTTTTTCGCATGGATAGCCATCTTGTCGTCAAAATGGTTGATGTATTCGATAGCTACCGTATAAATAATGGTATCGCTGTCTTATTTAATTTAACTCTATCTTATTTTTATTAGCATTCTTGTACTTCAATTGAAGTTTTGGCTGTTTTTCATTTGAAGTTTCTAGATTTTAATGCCGGGTTTACGCTCGGCCATTTATAAGACGGCAAGTAGGCAGAGAATGTGCAGACAGGGAATGATTTATGTTTACCACATTTCATAAGATATGTTCAGACATTCCACGCTCAGCTGTGAATTGTAGTTTTGGCGTTCCTGAATTTTTCTTTTTCTCTGAATATCGTATTACAATTATGGATATTTACACACAAAAAAAACATAGTGAAATAAAAAAAAGGTTAACATACTTAAATTTGAAAAATCATTGAAAATAAAATGAAATTTAAAAAAACATAACCTCGTCTCAAAAAGAACAACAGCAAAAGATGTCGGAATTAATCTATGATAAGTGATCCATTTTTTTCCCACCAATATTCTACAAACGCATGCGCAGTAAGAAAAAATACAATACAGTGGCTTGTAGTTGTCCCAGCGGGACAATTACTTGCCATCAACTGAGCAGCATTTTTCAGCCTTTCTGCACGTGCGCTGCCTCCTTGCTATTTTATAACTGTCCAAGTGTAAACTTGACTTAATACCATTTTCAGACCATTTGCTTCATCTTATTTAAATTGTGTTGATTGATTGATTTTGATTTCATTTCATTCTGAGATCGTTTATCCACACGAGAACAAACTAAACTGGCTAGAATTGATTAGATTACGATTTTCTCCGCTTGTCAGATTTTTGCTTAGCATACCGAACATTGCGGTGTCTTTATTCTCAACTGTCTTCAACGTCCACACAATGGAAAAAAGTAAGTCTAATTATTGTTAAATACTGTACTGTTCTGAATTAATAAATTTTGAAAGGATTTGCTATCATTAAGAAAGTGTGAAATGTAGTACTAAAAAAAAATCTTACGGACAGTAAACAATATAAATAAATTGTTGCACATTGATAAGATTACTTGCATCTGTTTACAATGAGTTCTTGTTGTCTTTAACTCTTCCCAATTACCTTTCTGAAAACCTCGGATTAAAGTAGGCTGAAGTTGTAGAAAACCTGATTTCTTGGAGTCAGACGAATTTATTTTATTATTTTGGTGCGTGGTTTAACATGCGCCACCAAATTTACTCTAAATTAAATTATTAATACATTTCTAAATTAGAAAGAATGCCAGCCGTATAAATAAGAGAAATAAAATTTAATTAAGCTTTAAACATAAATGATACAATTACTATATACATCGATTCGCGCGAGACAGAGGTTAGGAGTCGGCCGGCGAAATCATGAAGTGCGTCATTCGTTGAACGAAGTTCATCTTCGCTGGTTTGATTTATGGCCATTGCCAGTTGGCGAAACAAACAGTCATTGCTCGCCTGTTTGGCCGCCGCACACTCCCTCCGCAGTGTCATTGAAAATGAACGTAACGCCTTGGAGGCCGGACAAGTCGTCCTGTCCGAGTTCTCTGGATTTCTGGAGAAGATTTGGAATCAGCAGCTGTTAGCGATGGATTCTGAAACTCTGGGGTGATCGGCATGAAGGCTGGTTTTAGTCGGTCAATGGATATTGTGCGCCTTTGTTGTTTGATCAGCAAGTCGAACGTTTTTTCTCTCCTCCGGAGAACTTTGAAGGGTCCATCGTAGGGAGCTTGCAGGGGCTTCCGGACTGCATCGTGACGGATGAAAACGTGGGTGCATGTACTGAGTTGAGGATGCACAAAAATAGCTTTCTTTGCATGGCTGGAAGTCGGAACTGGCCGCACTGTTTCAAAATGAGCCTTTAGGTCCTCTACAAATTGTTTCGGCGATGAGTCTGCAGGCGATGGGTCGAAAAACTCTCCAGGCAGTCGTAGGGGTTTTCCGTACACCAGCTCAGCAGATGTGGAACCGAGATCCTCCTTGAACGCTGACCGGAATCCCAGGAGCAACGTGGGTAGTGCCGATGACCACTGGTCTGTGTCATAAGCTTTCAGGGCTGCTTTGAAGGGACGATGGAATTCTTCTACCAGACCATTGGCTTGTGGATGGTACGGAGAAGTCCTGATTCTTTTGATGCCCAAGAACTTTGACAGAGAAGAAAAGAGGTTGCTCTCGAACTGTCTGCCTTGGTCTGTTGTGACGATTGTCGGACATCCGAATCGTGCTATCCATTCAGTAAAAAGCTTCCTTGCTACAGTGTCGGATGTCATATCTTGTATGGGCACTGCTTCCGGCCACCTCGTAAACCTGTCTACGATGGTTAAACAATAATAGTTTCCTTGGGACGGAGGTAGTGGACCTATAAGATCGATGTGTATGTGATCGAACCTCTGTGACTGGTCTGAAAATTTCCCTAATGGAGAATTAATATGTCTGTGAACTTTGGATTTTTGGCAAGGAATACATTGTCTAGCCCAATTATTGCAATCTTTACGAATGGAAGGCCAAATAAATCTGGAGCAAATTAATTTTGATGTGCCCCGAATACCCGGATGAGCTAGATTATGGAGAGCCGAAAAAATTTTCTGTCGAAATGGCTGCGGAATAAACGGTCTAGCTGTGCCAGTAGATACCTCGCAATGAATTGGAGTTTCACATTCAGGAAAAGTGATTTTCTTAAATTGCAACGCTTTAGAGTTATCTATTAAAGTTTTTAGCTCCGGGTCATTTTCTTGGGCTAGAGCGATTTCTGTATAGTCAATGGGACTAGGAAAAGATATTGCCGCTATTCTCGATAGAGCATCTGCGACAATATTTTTTGAACCCTTTATATGCAAAATATCTGTTGTGAATTGTGAGATAAAATCCAACTGCCGAGATTGTCTGGGAGAGTATTTATCCGCGCGCTGACGAAAAGCGTATGTTAACGGTTTGTGATCGGTATACACGGAAAAAGTTCGTGCTTCGAGCATATGCCTGAAATGTTTTATTGCTGCGTATATCGCCAATAATTCCCTGTCGTACGCGCTATAGTTTTTTTCTGTTTGCGACAGTTTTCGCGAATAAAAGGCAAGAGGTTGTAGATCATCGTCTACAATTTGCGAGAGTGAACCACCTATAGCAAAATCCGATGCGTCGACTTGTAAAATCAACTGAGCATCTGGTTTAGGGTGAGACAGTAGGGCTGCGTTAGCGATTAATTTTTTACAGCTTTCAAATTCTCTCTCTGCGTCAGTCGACCAGTCGAGTTTCGATTTGTCATTTTTCTTCGCGCCTCTCAAATAAGAAGTTAAAAATACCTGATGTTGAGCGATGTTAGGCAAAAAGCGACGAAAGAAATTCAAGAATCCTAAAAATCTCTGAAGATCTTTAATGGTTTCTGGCCGTGGATATTTAAGGATAGGTTCGACTTTATCAGGAAGGGGTTTAGTTCCTTGGCTACTTATTAAGTGTCCTAAGAACGGAATTTCCGAAACACCGAATATGCATTTCGAAACGTTTATGGTTAGTCCATATGCGTTTAATCTCTCAAGTACGATTCGTAAATGAGCTTTATGCTCCTCTTGACTGGAACTAAATATTAAAATATCATCTAAATAAACATAGCAAAATGCAATATCACCCAGGATTTCATTCATGAATCTCTGAAAGGTTTGTGCCGCCCCGCACAGTCCAAAATTTAAAAATGGGAACTCAAACAGTCCAAATGGTGTACAAACGGCGGTTTTTTGTACATGATCCGGGTGCACTGGTATATGGAAATAAGCGCGGACTATATCAAGTTTCGAAAAAATGTTTTTTCCATGAAGCGCATTGGAAAAATCTTGGATATGGGGTAACGATCCGGTACCGTACAGGCATTCAATCTCCTGTAGTCACCCACAGGACGTATGCTGCCTGAGCTTTTGGACACGACATGAAGGGGAGAAGACCAAGGTGATTTAGATGGCCTACATATGCCTTGGTTCATCATAAATTCGAATTCTTTTTTTACTGTTTCATAGAGTTTTGGATTTAATCTCCTCGGTTTACTATGAATCGGCGGACCGGTGGTTTCAATAAAATGGACCGTATTATGTTTCACGGGTTTTACCCCAAATGTTAATTTTGTTAATTCTGGGAATTCCGCCAAAATTTTATGATATGCTGATTCACCAGAAATAAGTTTTAGAGAAACATAATCTGTTGATTTTGAAATTATTCCGGGTTGAGTTAATTTAGTAACATTATCAATAAGTTTGCGCCGTTTGAGGTCTATTAATAGGTCAAAGGTTTGTAAAAAATCCGCTCCTATTATGGGAACAGGCACATTAGCAATTAAAAATTTCCACGGGAAATTACGTCTAAGCCCTAAGTCCACATTTAATAATTTTGATCCATAAGTGTAAATTTTGGAGTTGTTAGCTGCAAAAAGTTGCAAAGAATCAGGTTTTAGATTTTTTTGGTTTTTGTTCAGTGGTATGCACGAAACATCAGAACCGGAATCTATCAAAAATTTGAAATGGGACCTCTTATCAAAAACATGCAAATGATACGATTGCGCGGCTGCCGTCGATGTGGGGCGCTCGACAGCCGCTATTGAGAGTTTTCCTGATCCGCATTGGTTGGGTAAGAACACGGCGATCGGCACTTCAGCGCCTTTTCTCCGAAGCGCGAATGATAATAGCAATATTTTCCCCCACGATCACCAGAGCGCTCGCGGGAAAAACTGCGCTGTCTATTTATTCGCGGGAATGGCCCTCTGCTTCTGTCGCGGGAAAGCCGTTGTACATGTTTGCTTAAAGCGGCGATTTCGTTTCGGAGCGCAGTAAAATCATCGAGAGTGGAAGCTTTCCGCATGGCAGTATTTTCCGCGCCTCGGCTGACGGCAAAAACGCTGCTGTCTGTTGCGGAGATACGGACCTCGGCTATCTTGTCAGCCATGTTGGCCAAATTGTCCAGGGATTCAGAACTTATTGACAAAATTGCTTGCATCTCTGACGGTAGTCTTTGCAGCCATAAGGTTTTTAGGAAATCGTCTTTTATACTTGTGCCTCCACCGAGTTCGCGCATCTTTCGGAGTAACTGCGATGGTTTATCGGTACCTAAATGCAATTCAGAAAGCAGTCGGCGAATTTGTTCATTCTCCGAAGCGGAAAATTCGGCTATAAGTCGAGCCTTCAACGCATCATATTTCTCGGTGTCGGGGGGTGCGAGTAAAATATCGGCTACCGCTGATAAAGTTTCCGGATCGATAGCCGCAATCAAATGATTGTATTTCGTAAGGTCGTTAGTAATTTTTGCTAAAGCGAAATTGCTCTCTACTTGTATGAACCATAATTTTATGTTGTTCCTCCACAGCGGCGGTATTTTTACGGAAAGGTGGGACACCTGCGACTCTATTGGAGCGCCAGCATTAGCAGTTTCGTTTTCTGTATTAGGCATTTTTGGTTATTCGATATGTGAAAACTGATAATTTCTGCAATAATTATGTATATTAAGAGTTAGGAATATTTAAAAATGCATATTTTAAAAAGAATTAATCTTAATAAACATAGTAGCAAAACGAAAGTAATAAGAAACGAAATACTTCGAATACGGAAAATAACACAAAAATGATATTGAATATGAATAAGATTTCTTAGCCAAAATAGCGGGGAAATAAAATACTGACCAATCACAGAGAAATGAAAAGACAATTCGAACACATACCTGGTCCTTTAGGCGCTACCTCTCGGCACATTAATCCAAAATAATCCATAATGGGGAAAATGTACGAAAAATAACTTAAGAGCTCAATCACTTAAATTTGATTTGAACATAGTTTAGAAATTTTAAGGCTGGACTTCGCAAATTTTAGAAGAGTAAAAACGATATTACCGGGTCACCAGTTTGGTGCGTGGTTTAACATGCGCCACCAAATTTACTCTAAATTAAATTATTAATACATTTCTAAATTAGAAAGAATGCCAGCCGTATAAATAAGAGAAATAAAATTTAATTAAGCTTTAAACATAAATGATACAATTACTATATACATCGATTCGCGCGAGACAGAGGTTAGGAGTCGGCCGGCGAAATCATGAAGTGCGTCATTCGTTGAACGAAGTTCATCTTCGCTGGTTTGATTTATGGCCATTGCCAGTTGGCGAAACAAACAGTCATTGCTCGCCTGTTTGGCCGCCGCATTATCTTAACATAATAATGCTATGGAATATTGTGTCATATACCGTTTGATGAATGTTATTTTTTGTTGTAATTTGGTGTCACTTTCTTATTCTCCTTCTAACAAACACTCATTATATACATAATAATTTTTCTTTGGCTTTCAACAATAGAAAGAATCGTATGGTAAACATTAGATGGTAAATTGAAAACGGATTCAATTTCATTGCTACAATGTATGATATCGTTCTAGACATCTGACCACGGATAGAATTTAACAAATCCTTTTCCTCATAAACCATCATAAATACTTTTTATCATGTGGTTTGATAAACAGATTATTATCATGTCAAAACATGATGTTGTTTTTAGGATGAGGGTTTTGGCGTCAAGCATTTTAATCCGTTGGCGAAAAATAAAAATTTTATTAACTGCACGAGCATCTCAAAAAATAGCTTTTAATAACGTGTTACCATTGCATTTACAAAAGCTCTGATTTAAAAAAATAAGTTAACGACTACAGCAAATAAAACCTTTAAAAATGTCATTTTAAGTGCGTGATTATATGAAATGAAATAAATAAGAAATGTGATATTTTTTTAATCAAAAAAATCAAGACAAAGTTTTTTGGATCGTTTGTAATACTAAAGTGACTCATTCAATGAAACAATTAAAATGAATAAAACTATAATTTAACTTCCACGAGCACGCGGTTCTTGGCCGTTCAAGAAATGATGTTCCGACATGATACATTGAAATATGCATTGCAGATTTCATTTTAATCTTTATTATTATGTTAGCTGAACTAAACTAAAATAAAGCTTGGATCATTTTCGTATTCGGCATTTCATAATATATTTTGAGGTTTTATTTTTTCATATATAAATACGCAGGTACAAAAAAATATATAACGAATAAAAAGGAAAAGTTTAGATTCAGGAATTTTAGTTTTTAGAAGTTTTAATATTCGCAAAGGGTTAGATTTTTTTAAGAACTGATGTTTGAAATTACATTCTGCTCATGCGTGTATGTGTATTTGCGTGCTCTCGCATGAGTGTATGTAAATTAAGTATATGAATTTCGAGATATCTTTTCGCAATAATTCATAATGACAGTTTGCACCAAGGAAAATGAGTTACTAAATTATGTCTGCGAGATTTCCAAACCTAATGGCTTGCTTCTCGGCATGCAAAGTTCGAGAAATTTTATTTTTGCAAATTATTTCTTCCTTATTTTTGGCTATGTAACTTTCCTTTCAAACCTAGATTTTTATTTTATTTCTTAAAATAACAAATAATTATGTTAAAGTTATATTCAAATTCCACGAATGATTTCAAAATTCATTAGTATTTTTTAAGACTCATAGGAATCAAAATAATATTCTTTGTAGCTTTTTCTATATTTTCAAATTATTCAACTTCATCCTATAATCATACTAAAAGAATTTTTTAACTTCGGTTTAAACTGCGTCTAATTCTGAAACATTGATTGATATGTAGCTTTAATTTGTTAAATATTCTATTCACAGACAGAGAAAAATTATATAGTTTAATCTAGGAGCATGTACATGTATGCACGCACGCATACTACAAGTGTGTGTGTGTCCTAATTGGTAATGCGATCACATGTACCTCTACAGGCTAGATGATCTTTTGACATAGGTTACACAAATTTGATAAAAAATATCCCGGAAAGTGTTGATATAGGTACCTCGGATGTATTTTTTTAATTGATTTGTTAAAAATATAACCAATTTTGGCATTTTTTTCTCTTATGGCGTATGCAAATTTTTCTGAAAAAAATTATTCTAACCCCATTTTAAAATTTCAAAAATTTATCTCTTTATGAATATTAATTTAATCGCATTGACGTTGAAATTTTTAAATTCGTATTTGAATAACTGCACTCTCGTGGTTTAAATGGAATTCAAACCATTTTCTTTGTTATTACATATTTAATCGCTTAGTTCTATTATTAAAAGCCTATTAAGACGGTTTATTCTTATCGTCTGCTTAGTCCATTTGAAAAATAAATAAATAAACTCGTATTATTACGAAAGAAAATATGCATTCAAAAGTTAGATGGTCCCAAGCATATTTTTATAGCTTTATGGTGTTGAAGTTCCCGATTCCATTAAAATTCCTGTTGGCGTTCCATTTGAGAGAATTAATTTTATTGAATCATTCTCACTTGTCACTGAAATCCAGTATTATTATTATATCGAATATTGGATTTGATAGACCATATTCCTTTGAAATGAAAATTCCATTTCGTTTTCGTTACCCGTTTCGTTAGCAAAATGATTGGTGGAAACAACACGGAATAATTCAAGATGGCAGAAAACTTGAATGTTTGAATGTAATTTTTTATTCACATTTTTTTTTAACAATCATGAATCTTTTTCCAACATTTTAACTCGGTTGGTAACTTTTTATTAGCATTCTAGCTATTGAACTTCATGATGTTGTTCATTCAAAGTTTTTATATTTACAGGTCTTTTGATTAATCTTAAATTTTGTTAATTGATGGATTTCCTTCCGAATCGTTCGTCAATCCGAGAACAAACTATAAATCTATTAAATATGCACTTGTGATTTCTATTTTGCTCTAGCTCTTCGAACACTTGCTTAACACATTGAATATTGCAAAGTTTTCATTCTCAACTAAATTTTTCGTCCAAAAATGGAAAAATTACTCTCTCTCTCTCTCTAATTTCTGAAACTCAACTGATTTTTTTAACGCACTAATGTTCGAAATTATGATGGCCTTCCACGTTTTAGACTTCCTAAAGTTCGAAATAACATTTTTGATCTTTGGGGGGGGGGGCATAATAGCTACAAAAAAACGTTTTGAGGCAAATTTGAAATGTGGTATGGGGAATAAGACCAAATTGTATACATTTCCATTCCATTTGGAATGAAATCCATTAAGTGGAAGTCTGTCTGTCTATTATAGATGAATTCGTTAATTATAAAACTTAAAAGAGCCTGATAGATAAAATATAATTCATAAGTTTAACATCTAAAATTTAGAATTAGTTTTTATCAAATATGCCTAAGGGCTGTAATTTCACATGCACGGAAATGCAATGACTTATTGAAATTAGTTGTAAGATCTTGGACATTGTGCTTACAACTGTAAATGCATTCAATCGGTCAGAAAAAAGACGTCCAAAATACATATTACCGTGATAGATTCTGTAAACACATTAGATTCGTGTTAATGATCCCTGTTTCGTTGATGTATGGATTTTGATTTCATTCTGAAATCATTCATGAACCCAGAAGTAAATTTAACTTGAAGACAAATTATAACTCGTAAAGTTAAAAATTGTTTAATTCTGAGAAGTATTTGCAGTATTCGATTTTATAGAAAAAGTTTTTCTTCCAAATTTCCTTTGACGTGCCAAAAGGGTGAAAATTAAATATAATTATATTTTTTTTCTTCTGTTTTCTACATTAATATATTTTGAAAGAAATTGTTATCGATAAGAAAGTATGGAATATTCTGAATAAAATGAAATTATCAATCAAAATAAATAATGCAATATTTAAGCAAGGTCGTGCAATGATTTGCGTTTCCTTTAATAATATACACTTGATTTGTTGAAAACGTTGGATTGGAAAGAAAGATTTAGTGTGCGTCATTAGAAAGAGTTAACAGAATTTTTTGTTATGCTATAATGTTGAAAATTGAGGATACAAAATTAATTATTAAGTTTGATTTAGAAAAACAATGATCGATAATCCCCTAAATATTTCCTAAAATTTGCCATTTTTGTTGTTCGAAATTTTAAAATAAAATTTGAATAACTATTGCAATTCCAAATTTTGCAAAGAAATACAGATTTTTTGGATTTTTTTTCTTTTGTGATAAACATATAATGCATGGGAAAACACAAATCAAATGCAAAATTGAGCTAAATACTATACTGAAGGAAATAAAAGTTTAAAAAATATGAGAAAACTTTGATAGTTTGGGAAATAATTCTTTTGATGCTTAGATGTCTAAAGCTACTACTCAAAATTGCTGCAGTTGCTGGGAAATCTTTCTTCCTTATTTACTCATAACAATAATTTGTCTGTTGTTAAAATTCCTAAATCTTATCTTTTTCAATAAAATTTCTGGATTTTTTTATTGCTGTTTCTTATCATTCTGAAAGAAAGCCGTGCCATCAGGCTGAATGCAAATCTTCTTAATGGAATAATCAGGATTTTAGTTTGATAAGTAAACATTTTTGGAATAGTGTTTTTTTTTAGTGGATCTCAAATTTTTTTCTTCTGTTGCATATCTTAATGAATAAGGTGATATTTTTTGTTATTGGTTTTCATTATGATAGTTGAATATGTAAGTTTTATCACATATTTTATTGAGTATGCAAACTTAGAGATCTGTTCCAGCAATGGATCTACAATTTATTGCTATACATATAAGGGGTTCTCAAATGAAACAGGAAACTATAGTTATATGTAAAGAAATTTTAATAATGATATGATAAATACAGTTCGTGGGCAACAATACAAATATTCGTCATTAATAAAAATTCTTATTCCAGTGCGTAGAAATGAATTGAACGACTTAAGCACAAAACTTTCTTGGTTGGTGACTGATCCAGATGCATAAGTACTGTAAGGAAGTCGTCACTCTGTCTCCTGTTGAAGAGACACATGATCGAACAATGATACTCCTAGCCAGCGGTGAGGCTATTCGTCCTTTGTTGTCCATTGTATTTCTCCCTTTTTCGTTTCGTTCTTCGAACTTGAGAAAGACAAATAATGGAACACACATGTTTTCGGCCCATTAATGGAGCAAACTGTGTCGAAATACCAGATGGGACTATTTCTTCTATGGACCACCCCAGCTGGGATAAAGTTCCAATAATGAACATCATATGCTCTTTACGACCCGTTGAAGAAATTAGTGCTTTCTTGAACCCATTGAAGAAAGAATGCAGATGCGAACAGTGGGTATTGTGAAGGTTCTGATAAGGGGTGGATGTTTCAGAAATCTTCCCACGACATGATGGCGTGCCAGTGGGAGTATTTCTGAAGAATGATTGGACAATCGGCATCTCCAGCGCGCCAATATGAGCCTGAGAGGTAGAGCTTCGCTACTGTTAAAATGGACGATCGAGAAGCTGCTGGGGAGAGGAGACAAGCTGATCTGGTGGACGAGACAAGCTGATCGGAGAGACGGGGACCAGCTGATCTGGCAAGAGACTGGACGAGAGTGGATACGACAAAGAGACGAGCTGTGAGCAGTGCTGAATTTGAAGAGATACCACGTGATCTCGAGTTTGTTGGAAAGATCTACCGGAAGTAATCCGTAGATCTCTGGAGCTACAGGCAGTAGCCGAATACGTGGACAGCTTGTGAATCCCCGGCATAGTTGCCGAAAGGCCAATCCAGTTGTAAACATTTTTCAGTATCTAACCTAGAGGACGTGTTGTTGTTTTTGTTTTTTGTATTATTGTATAAAGCTGTAAATAAACTCTTTGTGTATAAAACGCTACCATTTTATTTGATCGACCAGGATCAATTCATTACAGTACGCTTTGGAATTATCTTTTACACAATAACACTTTTTGTGGCTTCGATTGAACAGTGTTTTGGCTTATTGACAACGCAATTTCACATCTTGTGATCCGATGATTCTGCCGCATGAACTCCTTCATAGCCGAATTTGTGGCATTGTCTATCTAATGTGGGTCTGCTAGATCATAACAAGTACTTGATGTTTATGTGTCCCATCTCGTAACGGAGAAACAAACATAATGATGTTTGCTCTCCATACACTTCTTTCAACCTGCTATAAATTTCTGAAGCATTCTTCCCTTATCTTTCCCTTTTTCTAGGTTTTATTTGCGGTAGTCGTTAATTAATTTATTTTTAATCAGACCTTTTGTAAAAAATATCCCATTTCCTATTTATTTCATTTCATATAATCAAGTGTGCAAAATGGCATTTTTCTAGATTTTATTTGCTGTAGTCGTTAACTTTTTTTTATAAATCAGACCTTTTGTAAATGCGATGGCAACGTGTTATTAAAAGCTGATTTTTTGAAATGCTCATGCAGATAATAAAATTTTTAATTTTCGCTTACGGATTTTTGTTGACATCAGAAAACCTCATTCCCAAAACAATATCATTTTGAGATATAATAATAAAAAATCAACAAAAAAAAGCTTCTAAACTGAAACGTTTCAGAAGTATTTTAAATGAACAAAAGAAATTTTCTGCCTCAAAAATTGAGAATTGCCCAATGAAATGTTTGTTATATCTCTCATAGAAAGATAGTGTCAATATTTAGTTGCATGTATTTTAACTTTATACCTTGACCTCTAAGCATCATGGAATCGATTAGACCAATTTTTGATGGCATCTGAAACAATGTTACCCCATTTTTCTTGCATATCGTATTATTCTTGCCTTACGTCATATCTTTAAATCATATGAAATAAAACTAAAATTGCATTTCATATTAATCGTTTAATAGCCTAAAAATTCAGTAATCGTCCCAAACAAGCTGATCGCCAATGGAGGATAGTATCGAATATTAATCTTAGAAACAAAACTATTCAAATATCCCAGTTGATTTCGATATAGAAAGAGAGGAACGGTGCATTCATAGTTTTTTCTGTTTTTATAAATTAAACTACACTGCTCAAAACAATTAAAGGGTATTGTAAGTTTTGTATAAAATAACGGAATAAACCCTTTTTTTTTCCTCCATAAAATGGAAAGAATCACAAATGCAATTTTTTCTTATTTTTAAACTTAACAGTAGGAAAATTTTAAATTTGAGGTCGAAGGCGACGCTTTAACGGCAGTGAATTTGATTTGGCTTTCAGCTTAATGTAATTCAAAGCAAGTAAGAATGATCGACATTCAGTAAGAGCGTTGTTTCAACGATTGCGATGTTTCAACGAAGTCATTTAACTGAATCAGAAGCTGGGTGAGTTGTTGACCAGTTAGAGAGAAGGCCAAACACAATTCGAAGTAGTAGAAGACATTGGAGGATCACAAAGTGTGATTCTCAGGATCTTGAACCATTTTTTGGAGACTTTCAATGCAGGCCAAAGATCAACTCAAGGGCGTAGACGAGCCACAATGCTCAATGAAGACCGTTATTTAAACCCTTAACCGGTTTGCCCGTATGCCTTACGTGCATCGATTTATCGAGTTTTGATAGTTGTAAATAAAAAATAATCATTCATAATTATAATTCAATAGTAAGATGGCTTCGAATGCGTAGATAAGCTAAGTATTCCCTGGATTTCCATTTGTATCAAAATAAGAAAATATTCCCAAAATAGGTGTAATCTTATTAGATAGTAAGGAAAATAAATCTGTGCAGGGGTTAATGCTAATGGCTCGGAGACACCGAAATATGAATACCACTCTTCTTCAACATCTCCGCTCGACTACTGGTACCAGTTTCGACAGAAACTATCCGAAACCACCTTCCTGCTGTAGATCTGTATCCTCACCAACCAATGACATGTGTCACGTTAACGGCAAGGCACCGTCTCGTCCACAGGAAATGAGCAATAGACCATGTGAACTGGAGGAGAAATGTCAGAGAAAAGAATATTGTACCTTTCGAGTCCCTTTTTTCTGTTCATCTTGATAACATTCATGTTTTCATCTGGAGGTAACGAGACACTAAACAATCCTGCATTCGTGCACGAATGTGTAAGATTTGGCAGTGGGGGAGATATGGTATATGCTTGCATTTAAATTGATATTCGTACCGATCTCCATGTAATTTGAAAGAACCTCTGACCAGTTATCGATACATGGATGAGATCCTGAGACATATTATAGTCTCTTACGCTACAGCAATTGAAGATGACTTCATTTTAACGAACAATAATTGCAAACCGCATCGTGCTAACTTGTTGAGTTATTTCTTTTTGGAGGAAGGAATCATACGAATGTATTGGCCAACATATTCTACGGACATGAATTCATTCCAGCATGTTCTAGGTAGGCGAAATGCTAGACTCCAACCACCTCCACAAGCTCTCCAAGAACTGGAAAGAGATCTTCTTGAGAGTAGGACAGCATGCCTCAGCCCCTCATTAATAGCCTCATTGACTCGATGCCTCAAAGGTGATCAGCATTGCTTGCCGTCTGGGGAAACCATACCCCCACTAAAAACGATTTACTTTTAAGATAACGCCTTTTTTTTCCCTCACAAATTGTTTTTTCTCTTTTGTACTAAAATGTTCAGAAAAACGCATTTTTTTTCTGTCAAACAAATGTCAATTTTTTTATCTCATACAGCCTACTTCGTCTGTCCATAATGTGTCAATCATTCAAACAATTCTCCAGGTGCAAGATCAACCCACAATTTCAATATCTTTTAATTGTTTTGAGCAGTGTATTTCAGACTTCATGCTTTTAACAGGTAGAAAGAGCTAACTTTTGCTTCATCTGAACCGATTGTTATAACAATGCTTGAGTCACATCGTACAGCTGGATATATTGGCCTTGTGACGTTGACATCAAATACAGAGCTGGCAGTGGCATTCAAAAATACTATAAAACGCGTATGTTGGATTGGTGGTGCTCTTCATTGATATAAAATTTCTCTACCCATCTTTGTAACTATACATGCCTTTTATTAATATTAATAACCAAATAATATACTATTATTTATCTAGACTTTTCTGGATTTTAACTGTGTTTCATATCCAGATATATTTTTCATTACCTTTTTCGTATTTAGTTATTTTATTCATGAAAACAAGCTAAATCTTTCGTAATAGTTTGAATGAATAAATTTAAGATTCATTTAATTTAAACAAACATTTGCTTAACAGTTGAATCGTGCAGAGCGTTTATTCCTCTTTTACGTTCCGAGATGAAAAATGGTAAGTTTGATTGAATTTAGTTCTATGTTCTGAATTAATAAAATTTGAAAAATGTTTCTTTTAGCAAGATATCTAACTATCAATTTTATATTTTGAAATTTTTTTAATCATTTTTATTTATTTGACCAGCAAATAAATGGATGAAAGAAGTTTAAATTTTAAGAATTAGAGAAATTAAATTTCATATTTTCTTTTTCACGTTATATAACGCTATAAGCCAAATTATCTAATGATTATTTTTTTAGAAAAGATATCAGAGCATATGGAAGAAACCCGATATCGTACTTTGGGTACCTTTGTTTCGACCGATTTAGATCAAAATTTAACATCAGACTTTAATTTTAGCAAAAACATCAAATTCTATTTCCTTATTGATTATAACCTTTGCGTTTTCAAGTTATCGTGGTATACGCACGTAAATGTATACACTGACATCTAGCTGTTAATGATCGTGCTCACTTATGAAAGTTTCGTGTAGATTCCACGACGACCCGACGACCTGAAAAGGTGTAAGACCTTGAAGTCGCCGGAGCGAGGAAAGTTCCGTGTTTGCATTCATGATGATAGTAATCTCTTTGTATACGTATTTAAAATTAATAATTAAAAAGAATAATGAAAGTGGAAATTCTGGTAGCCTTTTAACATTTCATTAAGAGAATCTCTGTTTTTGAAGCGGAACTAAAGCTTTTCTTTGATAGTAATTAAAGACAGTTGTCGTTATAACTAATAGATCCTTACAAGCGTGTAATTCAAATTAAAAATTACTTTTTAAAACTGATTTAAAATAGTAAGAAACTAATTAAATTTTGAAATCCTGTATAAATACAATTTAATACAATTTCATCTTTCCAGAAACTTCGTATAGCAAGGCCCATTGATGCTATCGATTTTAGAAAGAAAGAAAAAACTTAAAATATATTTAAATTTTCAATAAACTTGATTAATAATAATCTAATATATAAAAAATAATTTTGTTTGTTCGTGCTTTATGCTCTGTCGTACCTTCCAACCGATTCTGGGAAAATGTTGCTAATTTATTGCTTGCACTTGTGCGAAGGTTATATTTTAATATTGACAAAAGACAAACAGTATATGGCAAATGGCGTATGTCCTCCGGAATCAATAGTATACATATCAAACAAAATATAATTATCTTTGATACTAATCAATGTGTGAATAAGTGAAATGAAATCAAAAATATTTAGTACAAGTGGTAATTTTTTCCTTCTCGTTAATGATAAGTCATCTGACTATTGTCCTTCATCTTCCACAATATTTTGTCTGCGGTGAACCGCATATATTATTTAGAGTTTATTTCAGACATACAAAATAGAATTATTAATATTCATACTGATCAAGTTAAGTTACATATAATGGAAATTTTCTAGTGCAAGCAGTAATTTTTCTATTTATTCATTGAATCGGTAAACGATATTTCAGTTATACATGCGTTGTTAATTTTTTCGTGTTAATTTCTTCGTCAAAAAATACACTTTTCAAATGTTCGTCACTTAATATATCTTCCAACGGAGCAAGTAGAAATAAGCAAATTCGAGTTTCTGAAATAAACAAATGAGATCGTTACGAATTGCAAATTCATAATCATAAGATCAACATGTGGCAAGAATCGAAAGAAAACGCTTAAGTGTTATACGATCACGCGTATCAGAATCATACGACCCCAACATGCGTCAAGAAGTGAGGCAGCTATTTTTAACAGAAAGATAATTGGAGAAAATGTGCTTATTCCACGGATTCACATTATCCCCCACCCCACCCCACCCCACCCCAACAGGTGTTTTGATTTCAGCTAACTGCAGTTCCCCATTCGACTTGCATCCTTGATTACCATCGACAAGGTACAAGGTTAAACATTTCAAGTGTTTCGGATTAAGCCTAGAAAAATTCAGGTTTTTCACATAGCCAATTGTATGCTGGATGCTTACGAGTCGAACAGCCAAGAAATTTGTTTTTACTGAAGACGGAAAAACAAAAAAATGTTGTCTACTCTAAAGCACTTGAATAATAAAGTAAAGAAAAAGAATAAATACTATTTATATTTCTCTTTTATATATCACTACATTAAAATAAAAGTATTCATTGCCAATAAGAAAATAATTATCATTCTATCTTATTGTCCTTAATTAAATAATACAGGTATTTCGAATTTCAAAAGATGTTTCCAAAATTATTTCTTCTGCGGCAGCAACGAACTGGGTACCAGATAGTTTTAAATGCATAATATATGGAAAGTTTCAAATTTACTGAATGAAGTTTATTTTGTAATTAGTACGAGAGATAAATTTTTCTTCAAGCTCCGATGGATCATAAATAAAACACAAGTGTAGAGAACAAAATGATTTTATTACTGAAAATTATATGCTAGTATGGTTACTTTTTGATTTAATCTCTGTTAATATCTTGGTTTTCGCCATACTGGTGGACCAGATTTACGATATTTTCTTCAACGAATTTTATTGCCAGTGATATGAGATGGAGCTTTAAAGCTCTTTTTTAATATAGATGTTGCTGGAATTTTCTTAGATTAGAAGTAGAATTAGATGTAGAGAATTTAGAGCAAGAACATTTCAAAATTCCCCCTCTAAAATCGCAGTTTGGGCTTGCTTTTCGACGAACTCATTGTTTCGAATATTAACACTTCGGTGACCGGCAATTTTACACAGAAACTATGTCGTGTCACCGGCTACTTTTTTGTAATTGAATATGAAAGTAAAACGTTCTAAAAAAACTCCAATGAATTTTGTTGAATTGGAACATCAAAAAGTTCTTCGCCGATACGTTCCGTCATGGTTGAAATTTTTGGAATTTTATTAAAATTCTAATAAAAATGTAAATACTAGGAAAAGTAATTTTTCTGTTATAGAGTGGACAAGACTAAACACGATACGCCAAGTTTTTGCAATATTCTATATCGCCCTCGGTGTTATAAATTGAAACAGATAATGCAAGTGCAATGACGAGTTAACTCGTCACCGGTCAACAACGTTTGGACATGAAAAGACGAGTTAACTCGTCACCGGGCTGCAAAGTATTAACAACTATTTCTTTGCAGCGACTTGATCAATTCGTTGAGTAAAAGTTTCTGTTGCGATGGGCTCGCGTCCATGTTCCCCCTCACAGAAAATACAACTTAGATTTATTTATTTTTTGAGTTGAAGAGCTGATTAACAAAGTAATAATCCACGCTAATAAGGAGATTTAAGAAGAAACCCGTGTCAAACTACTAATTTTTTAGTTTTAAATATGCAGTTAAGTTGATTTAAATAATAAGTAACTGCAAAAAACAACAACCTTGGAATATTTCCATATTTAAAATGCCCTTATATTATTATAGGAATTAAAATAGCAATAAATGTTCCAAATAGAAAGTGTCAACTATTTAAGAATATAAGAAAATTCATTGGTCAAAGGATTAAGGTTCATCTCAAATCACTGGCAGCAAAGTTTGCTAATAGGACATAAGAAACCTGATCCATCAATATGAAAAATGTTTAAATTCTTATGGTTATTAAGTCTAAGGATAACAATTAGGTTAAATAACTTCTAGTAATAAATTCATTTTGGTCTCTACTATAGTTGAAATTTAAGAAAATATTTTCGTAGATTTCATAGGGAAACTAAATATCTAATCTGAAATCTGAAAAATTACCAGGGATCAAAAATAACGTACATATTATGAACGGTAAAATACTAGTTTAGTGTGCCCCTTATTTCTTCAAGAATGCCACAAGTACAAAGTCGCCAATCAAGATGTCTGACTACATAAACAATACTGTAAAATGTTTAGTTACTTACCATTTTTATTAAAATTACAAGATTTATTGATCAAAATTGTTTTATCTAAGAATTCTTCTTTTTAAATCTTTATGTATCACAATAACTGAATCTCTTTTAAATTCTGAAATAACAAAACTTTTGCAAAGTGGCTGCTGCAATTTCCACTATCGACAATAAAATTCGAACACGCAATGCCTTCGATAACTCAAAAAGGCACTAAATGCAATTTTTTACCTTAAAAAAAACTAGAAACAGGAGAAGCGAAAACTTAATAGTTCCGCTGTTTCGTAAAACTTAAGGGTTCTAAGAACAGCACAAGGAAAAATAAAAGCCTCAGTTCCTAATAGCTTCGCTACTAGAAAATGCTTTTCTTGGGAAAGAAGGTTTGAAGGAATAAATACCTTACTCGATTCAATTAATTCTTAATTTATCGAGAAAACGGTTTCCATAGAAAAAGAAACAGCAGAACTTCAAGGTGATGCAAACGTCTTCAGTCGTCATATATATTTTGAAATGTAGACATAGAATTTGCAAATGCAATATCCATCATAATTTTTATTTCCTTAATTGTCAGACATTGAATTATTAAACATTCATAGACTGAATAACCACTGAAAACTACAAAAAAAATCACAAAGAATTCCATAAGACTGGAAAGTAATATTAAAAAGAAAAAAATGTGAAACATAGACAAACGATTTAAAAAAAACTCTAGCAGATGTTTTTAGTTTTCATTCTGTTCTAACAAAATTCATGAGCAGATGATTTTAATAAGAATAATATAATTCGGTAAGAATTAATTCGAATTGGCAATGAAATGGCAATGAAAAGGTCACGTTAAAGATAATAATGTTTTATTAACAGTAATAATATTTTCAATTATAAAATGTAATTTAATTAAATTTATTAATCAATATTTATTTCACATCGATTATTTTTAATTTTTGTTTCTTACGAAATTGCTATTGTAGATGTACAACTCAGCAGGTGAAAACAATTGTAAACAAATCTCTTACTAAAAAAATTATTCCTTTTTTTTTTTGGTACCATATTGACAATAAACTTGACGATCCACTAAAATCGGATTCAACTTGGTGAACATGCTGTTTAGTAAGTGATATATACATGAATGCAAATAACAGGACAAGAAACCTTCTTTTTAAGCATTTTATTGGAAATTATTTTTATAATGTAAGTTCAAAAGATTACTTATCTTTTACAAAATACACAGGAAGAATTTCATCGTCAACAAAATTAAACTCAACTTCACGAATATACACATTCCCGTTATCCCATTTCTAGAAAAACCTGTTTTTGGCATTATTTCTGTAATTTTTGTCTGTGAAGATGATGCGTCAAAAGCGTTTTGAGCTAAGCGGATGAAATGGACTTCAGATCAAATTTGTAAATTTCTATCAAATTTGAAATAAAATTCCTTCAAAAGAAATATGTTTGGATCAAATGAACTTGATTATTATAAAAACATAAATATCCAAGAGGATAAATTTGGTACCCAGAAAATTTGGCAATGCGATTATAATTGCAGTTTCGTGAAATTTTTGTTTCAATTGGTAGGGAAAAAAGGGTCTAAAATATATATCCAGACAAAGGATTCAGTAAAAACGCTATAAGCACGCCAAAAATCTATATCCAGTTTCTAATTTTCACCAATTCCATGCAAGGCATTTGTAACTTTACCCAAGGCTCATAATTTTATGCTAAAGGAGAGGGATAATGCCTTTTACTGGAAAATATACGAGAAAGTTTGAGGGGACCAGTTCTGCTGGTTTAAACATAACATTATACGTTGATTTACAAAATGTAGTTACGAGTTTTGTTCTAGATAAGCCACATTTCTTTTCTTATATATTTTATTCTTAATAACAGTAAACCATTACCCACAAAGAATTTATGAAGTTTTGAATTAATTTTACCTAATATTTAAAATTAATGTTTCTTATAATTTAGTCCTATGTGTTTCTTAATCTTTAATACAAACTGGGTACCATGATAAATGAAATGATGGAATGTTTTCCTGAAACTTTTTTGAAAAACAATCTACAATACTAACCATTTAATCTATAAAATCTTAATTTGGTACATAGTTGTTGGTTGGTTGGTTGGTACTTATCTCCATGTCTAGGTGTGTAACGCTAGACGAGGTCCATGAGTCCATTTACTCTCAAAAAATCAATGACAAGTAAAGGAGACTTGAATAAGTCTTCAAGTGACAACCCCAGGCACTTAAGAATATGCGCCGGTGATGCCGGTTCACTTTGACAATTAGTACAGTTTGGATGTAATTTGATCCCATTCTCGAAAGTAAGTCCCTTCAGGTGGCCACTGAAGAATCGTGAAAGTGTTGTCTGAACATATCTATCGCCACCAATAGCAAGGGATCTTCCAGGACAATTGGCCTGGTACCAAGGATGGCTTGGGGGAATGAGCCACCTTTGTCTGTCAGCATATCTTCTAATAGAATACAGTTCGAGAAATGTCAGTGAATTGGTAACTGGTAAAGGTTCTTCAGAGCCCTCCTTCGCCAGAACGTCTGCCATTTCATTCCCCCATATGTCGACATGCGAGGGTATCCATTGAAGATGCACTTCACAAAGTGACGAGACCTGCTTAAGTTTGCCAAGAATTGCGATTCCAGTCCTATCACCAACCCTTCGCCACTTAGAAAGATATTGGATGGCGCTACGACTGTCAGACAAAAACCATATTTCCTTAAGATCTGTGGAAGACAAAATAGCACTCAGGCCCTCTTCGATAGCAATTAGTTCACTCTTGAAAACCGAGCTAAAGTCTGGATTTCTTTTCTTTATTTTAGTAATTGCATCTGTGGATTTAATGACAGCTCCACTACCGGACCGAAAATCTTCGCTTTTACTCCCATCAGTATAGATAAGAGTAGCTTCAGCGGGAATTGCGTTTATAGTTTCCAAGGCAGACTGTCGCAGCAGAGCAGGAATATCATTTTTCTTGGATGTCCGAGTCGAAAGTTCCATATGAAATTTGACTCTAGGAAGTCCCTCCGAGGGATCTAGACATTGCTTCAAGGAATGATGTTCAACATTGCAGTCAATTAAACCAGCACACTCAATTTGACTAAAAGGGCTATTTTTCTTAAGTCTTTGGTTGTTATTCCAGTTCTGCAGGAATTCTGAAGTTCTATTTTGGGAGCCGTAACTGAAAAGTTTATTATAATATTTTACCAGACTTGCATTTCTTCTGAGACTGAGGGGTGGAAGATCTGTTTCATACAATGCGATTTCATTCGGGCAACTGTTGCGCAAGCCAGCAATGATGCGAGCAGCGCTAACTTGGACTCTTTCCAATTTCTGGAGGTTAGTGGAGGAGGCACAGCAATAAATTGCTAAACCGCACTCTAAGATAGGTCTTATGATAGCTAAATAGGTAGCTCTCAGAGTGCAAGCATCGGCTCCCCAATCACGTCCCGAGATATACTTTAGTATATTTAGTCGTTTTCTGCTTTTAGAAACCAGTGCATCCACATGTTTGTTACCAGTGATCTCTGGATCGAGAACGAAGCCCAGATATTTGGGATGTTTGTCATACGTAAGAGGTAAATTATTCATAAAAACTTTTGGATGATAATTGTACATCTTCTTATTGGTGGTAAAAAAACTGACAATGGATTTGGATGGATTAAAACTCAATTTGTGGTCTTTCGAGAATTTCCACACGTCTTCAAGGGTAAAATTGACGTCAGTCTCAGTCGCACTGACATCAGGACCTGAGCTCCAAAGGGCTATATCATCTGCGAATAGACCAACCTCGCATCGCTTTGACACAATCTTCTCAATCCCAGCCATATATAGACAGAAAAGAATTGGGCTCAACACAGAACCCTGGGGGACGCCTTGGCTCAATTTATGGATGTTTGATACAGTTGAATTAAGCTTTACTCTTATTAGTCTATTCCTCAAAAAATCTGCAATCCAGGTCAAGGCTTTGCCCTTGATGTCAAAGTCCTCGTATAGTTTAGCAATAAGTTTATGCTTCCAGACACGGTCGAAAGCTTTAGATAAGTCTAAAAAAGCAGCCACAGTATGGTTGGTAGGTCGCATGTTCTGGGCGTCTCTTATCTTCTGGCAAAGATATATTAATTGATCAGTGGTGCTATGGCCTCGTCGGAAACCGTATTGTTCTTTTGGCAGGAGGTCATGGGAATCCAGGTGGAAAAGTAATCGCCCCATGATCATTTTTTCCATGACTTTACAAGAGATACTGGTTAGTGCAATAGGTGTGAAGCTCCCAGGAGATCCATCAGCTTGTCCAGCTTTTCCCACAGGAATGATTGTGGCCATTTTCCACTCTTTAGGAAGGCGTCCAAGACTCCAAGACTGATTCAAAATATTCAGAAATTTCTTTTTTGCTTGAATGCCACGGAATAGGAAATTTTTTAAATTCTAAAGATTCCCTTCTAATTTTTTAGCTCACATATATTTGTTTAAATAATCTATCATTATTCCCTTATTCATGTAATACTTTATAATACTGTATTGCATATAGGATTAATATTTAAATGCTATATTTGTCCGAATATATTTTTTTCAAAATAGTAAGTGGATCTGTACTTCTCAAATATAAAAACTCGAAATTTCGGAATTGAAAAGAAGAATATGAATCGATTTATATTTACATTTAGACCGCAATTAACTCTGCAATATTTATTCACTTCAAATATTGCGTATATAGGATCCCTTATTTATGCTAGATTTAGTGAATCACTAAGTATTTTCGAATAGCAAAACAGAACAATAATTATTAGGTTAGAATTTAGTTCTTAGCGTATCCATTCTTATTTTTTATTCAGAATAACTTTTCAAAAAACTTTTTTTTAACAGAATCTTGTAAAAAGGTATTGGATCCAGAATTGTATAGTGCAAAACGAACACCGTTTGGCCATGTGAAAGACTTCGTTTCCAGGAAGCTTGCTAACTTAGGATGGGGTCAAACTCAAGAAAAGGAAATCGTAATGGACGTCGGCTGCGGACCAGGAGGGAATACCATCCAGTTGGTTCTGCCTCTGTTCCCTCAAGCTGAGAGGATATTCGCAATCGATTTTCTGCCAAACATGATAGAATTCGCACGAAATCATAACTCTCACCCACTCATCGAGTACAATGTGGCCGACATCGAAAATTGGTAGATCAGTTTTTTTATTAATTTATTTCCCTAAAAAAATTATTTTTAAACTATAGATTAATTGTGAGCACAGTGTCAATTCTATACAGAATTTCGATAAATAGAAATGAATTTTCGTTTATTTTAAAGCAATACGATTGGAATTTTTATATTTTCTATCTAATTTTACTTATTTTTAACATTAATAATTGCATACCATTTGATATAAAAGTGTCAGAAAATAAAATTAGTCGATGGATGATTACAGAACGATGATTAATTAGTTCGGCAATACAGTGATATCCAAAGAAGCTTCTACAACATCTATAAAAAGACTATTCTTAATGAAGTTTTAACATGAATAATCACCGAATAAGGCTGTAAAACAATTTTCATTAGCAGTTTTGTAAACTTCTGATATAGGTCATATATGGCTTGACCAGTGGCAAAACAATGGAGTGTGGAGCCAGAGGATAGATTCCTGGGCATCAGTCTTAGTAGCCGCCTAGAGCATAAATGCTGATGCTTTTATACCCCTTTTTGAATCTATATGTTTATGAGAGGTGGTAAAATAATACGATGCGTGCATCATTTGCGCTTGCTATACCATTGAAGATTATCAGGAGAGAAAAAAATGATAAAATATTCTGGGATCATTTTACTAGAACCAAATTACAAAATTTATTTCTATTTTAGACTCTTAATGCACTCAAATTTAGCTCTATCAATACATGTCCTGTTTGTGGACCATCAAATTTATCATTGTGAATAAAATATAAAGTGAGGTCACAATTAAACCTCTCTATAAGAAATTATCTGGCCTGTTTCACTTAAATTTCGTTCATATGCTCAATATGTTTTTTTATGCGATTTTTATTTTTAAAATTAAAATTTGGTATTTACAGGGTGTGCCATAAATTCATGCAAACTTCAAAAAATCATTAAAAAAGAGCACAGCCATAAGGTATTAAGCAAGTGAAGTGTGTAGCTATACTTATTATAGCTGAGTGTATCATGTCTGTGTTGATGCCACCAACAGCCTGTGAATGGCATCTTTCAGTTCTTCCAAAATTGCTGGAAAGGCCAGGTAGACTCAAGATTAAGGTAACCCTATAATAAGAAGGCAGTTGGAGTAAAATCTCGTGATAGCGAGAGCCACTTAATCTTACATCCTCGGCTTATCAACTGGTCCTCAGTGAATGTTAGAAGAAACATCTTGATGAAATGAGCAATTTGAGATAGGGTACCATACTGCATGACACATACCGCAAGCACAACGTATTCTCCCAAAAAGTAAAGTACCGTTCTATAGTGATGAAATAGATTTTCCAACCGGATACAGGACAAAGCTCTTCAAAAAAAGAAAGATCCCAGAATGAAAGATGATGTGCAATAACATCAAACAGTCGCAATAGAAGAATGTAATGATTTGGTCGTATATTCAAAAGAATTTGATGTGGACCAGATACAACTGTTTTGCATATTGATGTCGTCATATAATAAAAATTGGGTTCCGTCAGGCCACAGGATATTCTGCAACAAATGTAGATTCTGTTCCATTTGTACAAGCACCCATGTTACAAAAGCATATCTTACATCAGAATTTGATGACAATAATTGAAGTGCCTGTATCTGGTAAGGATACAATTTCAAGATTTCGGACAGAATATGTTGGATCGACCTTTCTAGAATCCCCATGCCTCTCCCGGCTTCATTTGCACTCATACTGCCCATTAATGTTTTGACTATCAGATTTCCCATGACATTTTGTACAATAGCGGAGCGATCCGGACTGGCAGATGGTCTGATAATTCATTGAAGATCGTTCAAACTCTCCATTTTCTCAAATTCCCGTCCTAAATTCAGTGTCCCATTCAATGAAATATGAATATTCAATAAATTCCCATTCAATGAATTTGTGGCTATCCTTTTATTTTCCATGATTTCCTTCACTGAGGAAATTTCAAATTAAGTCATAAATTCACCATTCTTATAGAAAAGTTAAGCACTGATATTCTGTCCGAAATCTTGAATGCTCTGGCAACGAATGGTGGGTCCATTTCCAGTCTTTTGTTTGGGGGCTATCCTGATTTGCACGAATCGTCACGGTTTGACGTTTGAGTTCCATCTATCTATCCTTTTTTTAATCATTTTAATGAGAAAAACATCTATAGACTTTTTTAAACATATTACCAAAAACCACATTTTTTTCCTTACATTACTATTTTTATGATTTTAATTTGCTCAAATTTATGACTCATCCTGTATTTCTTTAACTGTAAGAAAATGATTCCGTGATACCAACAATTTACATACTGCTTAACGTTTAACATCCTCTGCCCGAATTGAGATTTATGAAACTTTTTTTCCTTAAAATGTGGACTCTGTTATGAAACTGAGTTTATTAGATCGCACTACATTTATTACTATTTTATCAAAGAATCAAAAATGCTTTTGATGCTCTTTAAGATTTCGACAAATGAAAGATTTATGCAGACATTTAGAAATCTTTGAAAAAAGATTTTCATTTTTAGAGATACCGGAACTTCCTCCTCCTCTAAAACTGTAAGAGGCTGCAAATAAATTCTATGGTAGGTTGTTGAAATAATCGTAACTCAAGTGATGATGAAATGGGCAGAATATGAACATAGAACAGTGTACTTACAATATCATGGGAAATTGCACATATCATATTTGACAGGTTTTACGACAGTATGAAGTCTTAAAATTTTATCTGTTTCAAAGATTCTACATTCAATAATTACTTTCTAATTCTAACGAAGAATTGAAAACATTTGTTTTGATTGCTTGATTGATGTATATTCTGGGAGTATTCCTGAGGAAGTTACTTTCAACTTGAATGACGCTGTAAAACGTGTAATTAATTAAACAAATCCTTATGTTCATTTACAAATTCCCACACAAGTTAAAAAATTGACAGTTTGGGGAGGTTTCATCTTATTTTCCGCCATTGAGACTTTCTTCTTGATTGAAACATGGTCTGAAATCGAAATACGCTGTGTTATAAGTTCTAAGTAAAAATTATTGTTTGTCGTTTATTGATTTAGAAGATAAATTGTCTTTGTACCCCAGGATTCATACAAGATGTGTAAGCCAGAACAATACATTTGAATGACCATAAATTATTTTGGTGAAGCTTTTCAAATGAATGAGTTCTTAGACGGATCACTTTCAATATCTTGACAGCCTCTGTCACCTATTTAAACCCTTGCGATATTTAAAGGACAGTGCTCGTAAAGGTAATGCTCCGTTCTTAATTATCTTCAAAGACAGAAATTTATTATATGAATCCTGCCTCCAAGCAAATGACGTAAATTCTACAGCAGAATGTGTGTTGTGTATTGAATGGAATTTCCAGAGCCAAAAGCCGTAGTATAGAATGTCGAACCTTATATGTGATGTTAGCGTGATTCCACTCATGATAACAATTAAGCTATTAAGACATAGTTTTTCAATCAGACTGTATAATTTGTAATTAAAAGTGTCACTTTAATAAATTTATATTAAAACACTTTCTCATTGTTGATATTCATTCTATCTCCACATAACAGAACGTATTGACGGTCGTTGTTATACATAGTAAGAAATTTGTAAAGTGTCTGCTCGTTACCGTGTTTTCCTTCTCATAAGGGCAAAATATGAACTATTTTCTTTTAAAACTCAAAACCGAATACTCCGTAAAACATATGTACAAAATTTGGATGAAATGGTCATATAATTTCCCTTTCAAGGAAATCTAAACACCTCCCATTTGATTTTTATCACCTTGGACGACTTTATTTAGAATAGTAGTTTTTATAGTAGAATAACGGTTCTGTTTTTATTTTCATCTGCTGAGAATAATCGAATTAGGATATATTTATAAAATTCTTTTAGTGTTGCATTATATAGCAGCATCATTAAAACATATAGCAGCCACGCCATTCTATTGAGAAAATATTCAGAAAGCATTCTAAAACAAACTGCTATCAGCTGCTCTGTGGAATTTTTATAGAATCCTATTCCTACCAAGTAATTGGCACAGCAGTAATAGAATCAATATAGACTATAATTACTTGTATAGTTTATATTGAGTTCTTGTCATCTTAGAGTTCTTTTAGTTGATCCTAAAAGACCAGGAATATGTAAAATAGAATGAGTACTTTTTCTTTAAATCTTATATATTTAAAAACATTTTTAGGTCCATGGTTCAACAATGGGAAGGTCAAATATCTAAAATTATCAGTATTCATTGCGTCCAGTGGCTGAAAGATAAGAAACAAGGTTTCCAGAATATGTTTAAACTTTTAAAAACTGGTGGCGAAGTGGCTTTCTGCCTTGTCATGGAATCGCCTGTGTATGCCTCCGTTTTGGCATTGAAAAGCAATCCTAAATGGAGCAAATTCTTCAAAGTAAAAAACTTTTCTATCCTTGGAATAATAAATTCGTAAGTTTAATGTCACCAAATGATGCTTTTTCTTTTCTTTAATTATTTACAGGACGCTGACGATTTTGTTTCCGATGATCATATTAATAAATACGAGTCTTCACGCTACATAAAATTGCTGCATGAAGTAGGATTTGAAGTCCGGTATTTCGGAGAAGAGGTGAAATCGGATCCCTGTACTTCAGATGAAGAATACCGAGGTAAAAGGGCTTTCTTTAAATTCCTTCTTTCTTGAGATAAAATTAAATTTCTAATTATGAGTAAGGGTTTTAAAGTGTTCTCCACCTCTGTCAACTGCGAGGAAAATTCCATTTTTTTATATAATCAAGTATTAATTATTACCTTGAAGGTATTCGAAGAAATTGTTTGAAGAAACGATGTTGATAGATTGTTAAAAAGTTTTCTTAAGCAAAATTTTTGATGACTTTTGTGTCTAGTAGACCGGTAAAACAAATTAGCATCTATCTTAATCTTATTTCTGGCATAATCGGTGTTTCCCCCCATGGCGTTGTCTAATACAAATCTGTTAAATTTTTGCCAGTTGATAAAGCTTATCAGACTATTAACTTTGTAAAAAGAAAAGATTATTAATTTTCGCTATATATTGTTATAGTAATTGTCCGGTGAAAGTATGCTGCTAGTCAAGAAAATTTGAGGCGCTGGATAAGAAAAAAAAGTAATAAAAAAATCAAGTCAATTCCTACTTAGGTCAACAAAGGGAAAATTTATTTTAGTTACTTTTTATTAAATAATATAAATAATTTATCAATGCATAATGCCTGGCCAAAACAAAATCAAGTCTGTACTGTTGAAAATAAATCAGAACACACGCAGAACTTGTTCAATTAGCTTTGAATTCAGCATAACCAACGCCATTTGAAGCAAAAGCGTACAAATGATATTCAAATGCGTGTAAATGATTATATTCAAATTCAAATTGAGGAACTATGAAACTTCAACGGCAATTGAGGCAAATGTAAATGCCAGAATTTTTTATTACATTTGGGGAAACGCAATACCGATTAGAAATTTTTAATTTTCTTTATTCTATTATATTTTAATTAGAACTTCAAAATGAATCATAAAAATCAAAGAATTAACAATGTTTAATTTTAATTGCATCAAACATTAAGAAAATAAACAGTCGTTTGAAGTAATCGGTAGAAAACATGTTAAGCCTACCCTAAGGGGGAAACGCATTACGCATTTTACTAATGTCAGGGAAATAAAGATTTTTTGAAGAAACGGTTAGTTTTTAATTAATAAAAAAATTAATGAATTAATATTTGAAAAAAACTGTTAACATCAAATGTCATCTACTACAAGTTTTTAAAAAAAATGTACTTGAACTTGATTCGATGAATAAAAAGTATTTTATTCACGATTGAAAATTTGAACTATATATATCAATATATATAAAGGGAGAGTGTGAACTAATAGTAGGAATTGAAAAAAAGGAATTAAAGTAATGGTGATGATCAAACGAATAGCATTTGAAAAATGAACATGTAATCAGGCAATAAATTGTTTCTCATATGGAAGCTATAGAATCAAAGGCATTTAATGTAACCATCTCGTAATGTGCCCATGAATTGACTCCTCTTGTGACAATCTGATCTTGTACGGTTTTTCAATGAAACGTGATCATGCATTTAGTCTTCTAGAAGAATTTTCCAGTCTCAGTTTATAATAGATGTATGACCGTAATTGCATATTTCAGAAATTTCATTTTTGCCCCGAAGTTCGAGGGTTTGTTGTTCATTCGCATCTACTAAGAATATTGGTAAACATCTTTCTAATAGAAAGTAATCTTACAGAACAAAAACCTCTACAACATCTTTTTGTATCAAATTTACGAAGTACAAGAAATCAGTCAAATATACGCAGCACAAGAAAGCTTCATAAAGAGTCATACAGATTGACATTTTCTAATATAATCGAGTCAAATTTTCCGAAATGGTTATCCATTAAAATGATAAATCACCTTTTGCATCATGAAATAAATGTTATGGAACAAAGGAATGAGATATTGAAAAAATGTTCCAGGAATTGAAAGTGGAAGACAGAGTAGATACATAAAAGATTATATATATTTAATAATGGGCATTTCGATCACCGCACTCAGGTTCGTCTCAAAAAGTTTCTGTGGGGATGAAACTGGGGAATTTAGAAGACGAAAATTATTCAGAACAATTTATGTTCCAACAAGAAATCTTCACCCCTGTGAGAAGATACATTATCTTTCTGGAATAACTAGGAGATATTTCGGAAAATAAAAATCATATATAGTTGTATATAATATAAGTAAGCCTCAAAGAGTTCAAATATTTTCCAGTTTCTGGAAATCAAAAAGTACTACTGAATCTAAATTAGCTCTGTTAATATTGATTTGAATTATTTTTAAATGCATTTCAAGGTGTTGAGGTTCAGAAACTTTGTTTAACCCTTTGCACTCCGACAAATAATTAGATGCAAAATTATTTACCTAATACGAAAATTTGTTTATTGCTATGAAAAATAAATATTTATAATTCTTTTAAGTCGAATTTCTTTGAAAAATTTATCTACATCTCTTAACCATTATGTAGGCGTTTTTAACAATTGATTTTCAAAAAAACTTCAAAATGATGCACAATCTTGAATGGTGAATAAGAGGCACCATCGTAGTGCAAAGGGTTAAAATTTCCCTTTTTGTTCATTCAGTGATTTGAATTTTTGTTTTTCTGCTCATAAAACAAATTTTTGGAATTCTGTAAAGGGACAGTTCCATTGTTATGTTATTTTTGTTGTATTTTATTGAAATCACGTGAACATTGGCACCAAGTTGGGAAAAAAAGCACAAAATACAACAGGTATCTCCTGAAAATGTTTGGTTATTCTATATTTTCAGCAATTCTGTTCTATTTATAAAATTCTATTAAATAAAATCATTGTACCTTATTGTAATAACATATTGGTTGAAAATGAATTAAACCTTGGTTCAATTGGGATTCGAATCTTCATTTTTAAACCTCTTAGATTGACAAGAATTGAAGATCTGATTTTTTCCCCTGTTTTTAACATGTCAGAACATGCTATTGTTTTGGGGATGAGGTTTTCTGATGTCAACAAAAATCAGTAGGCGAGAAGTAAGTATTTTAATCCGTAAACGAAAAATAAAAGTTTTATTATCTGCACGAGCATATAAAAAAATCACCTCTAAATAACGCGTTTGCCATCGTATTTTCAAAAGCTCTGATTTTAAAAAAATATGCCAATGACTACAGCAAATAAAACTTAGAAAAATGTCATTTTGAGGGCGTGATTATATGAAATGAAATAAATAGGAAACGTGTTATTTTTTTAAAGAATAAATACAAGACAAAGTTTTTTTTATTGTTTGCAATATTAAAATGACTAATTCAATGAAACAATTAAAAGGAATAAAAATGTAATTTAACTTGCATGAGCACATGGTGCTTGGCTGTTCAAGAAATGTTCTGACTTAATACATTGAAATATGCATAGCAGATATCATTTTAATCTTTTATATATTTGCATATTTGGCGACGTCTCATATGTTTATGTTAATTTGTTTTGATGATCTATGAATACAAGATGCGTGTATTTTCAATTATTATTAAAATTGAACTCGAGTAGAGATTAATAATTTTTTTAATAATTTTAAATATTCCGTATTCTTATTTAGTCACTATGTACTAACAAATTAAAACCGAGAAAAAATTTGCATTTAAGTTATTTACACAAAAATACCAAGTAAAAAAAAAGTTTTCTATAAATATATTTGCATACATTCGATTTATAATTAAAATTGTCCACGGATTATAAGAATTAAAAAATTCGCAAAACACTAGTTTCGCTTAACGAAATGTTACATTTTTCAACCAGAGTCTTGACTACATGTCTGGAAGTTTGTTAATACTCCTTTTTATTCAAATCAGACTAAACAGAAAACCAAATCAGACAAAGATCTAAGACCAATAATGTCTTTCATCATAAAAATAATTACTCATTTCATGCATTCTAATTTTTTTTTAATTCAAACTTGATCTTTGTATTCTATTAAAACTGAAATCGGCACATTAAAAATTTTATAAGTGCCCTCCTTATCAGCTGGTGCGCCCTTTTTAGCTGTTGAGGGTTATAAAAATAGTGTTCGTTTGAGAAACAG
The DNA here is from genome assembly GCA_026289955.1 of Argiope argentata. NCBI lineage: Eukaryota > Metazoa > Arthropoda > Arachnida > Araneae > Araneidae > Argiope > Argiope argentata. The sequence continues at coordinate 6,747,696 of JAOUZG010052315.1, read as the reverse complement.
TTTGTTTACACAAAATATTTATTACAGGCAGTTAATTGTTAGTGCTATTCTTCAAAGACAATTTTTTTAAAGCATTAAATTCATTTTTCCTTAATCCTAACGGAACGCCTCTTACCTTTATATGGACTTTGAGCTTAGTATTGTTAATTCTAAAATGAATAAAAGCGTAAATATTCTGCTAGAAAGTTAATGTTTTTATAATAGGCATGGACAGACTTGGCTATTTTTTATATTTTTGTTATTAGTGAAAGAAAGCGTCTAAAGTAAACAATGCTTCTTGTTTTTCAGACTTTTTTGCATCAATCTGTGCTCTCGTACCTTATGTTCCAAGTGACCAAAGAGAGGAATTTAAGGACTGTATGTTTCAAGAAATGCTGCAACGGTGTGGTCGGGACAGTAGTGGACGACCTGTCCACCGGGCCAACATCATCGAAGTAGTCGCACGAAAAAAAAGAGTCTGAATAATTTTAAAGCTATTTAATATATGTCATGTTTTTGAAATTTTTTAACTTTGATATTTTATTGATATTTTATGAATGAAACTGGATTAAGAGATTTTATTGGTCATTGACCCATTATTTTTTGGAAATTTCTATTCTTTTATTAATAACTAATAAAATGCAAGTATTCTTAAAATGTTCTAAAAAAATTTTATGAAGTGGCGTATATATTTTAATTTATCTCAGTGTAATATAAAAAACCACTAGATGAATTCTTTTTTGGAAAAATTAATGAATGAATACATTTGAAAATGTATAAAATACGAAACGGATTAAAAGCATTGAGTGTTTTTTTATCATTTCAGAACATGATATTTTGGGAATGAAGTTTTGTGACGTCAATAAAATTCCGTAGGTGAAAAATAAAATTTTTATTATCTACACGAGCATTTCAAAAAATAACGCGTTACCATTGCATTTACAGAAGTTCTGATTAAAAATAATGAGTTAATAATGACTACAGCAAATAAAACCTTAAAAAATGTCATTTTGAGATGTGATTATACGAAATGAAATAAATAGGAAATGGGATATTTTTTTAAACAATAAACCCGATACACAGGGTTCTTTTTGGATCGTTTTCATGTTTCGAATAAAGGTTTTTTTCGTGGATGACGTCATACATTTTCTCTGACGCTTTTCTTAAAAACTATGGGTCGTAGAGACACCGTTCTTTGGATATTTTTTATTTATTCCAAACAACGAATGTGGCTGTGCAAAGATTATCCGGTCTTGCCAGGAAAATTATGCTTATATTTATGTAATCAAAAAAAAGTTTCCAATTCTGCAATTTCACAAGATTTTGCATCTTATTTAGAGCTTTCATTTGTTCTATAAGAGTCATGTATTCGCTATTATTCAAATTAAAATAAATTATCGCTTAAGTTACAGAACATTATTTTTAAATTCGGTTGCATCTCAGTATGATTTAATTGTTTTAGCAATTAGTTGATTAACCCAACAATCAGATACGTTATGAAAATTTAAATATTGAATTTCAAATACCAAGCTATTTGGATACATTAGAGATTGGATTCGAATATTTTTGAAGTTTTAAACATGTTTATACCGAAATTAAATTTAAATTTCTAAAATATATTTCACTTTCTAAATCAAAGAATTTGAAAAGCGGCCACAAAATTTGCAGTCTTCAGGACTTAAACCGGATGAAAAGCTAATTTTAATCAATACGAAGTGGACTTATTCAGTTGTATTACTGTGTATATTTTACATCCCCTTTGATAAATGAGAAATTTGTATTCTTATTTAAATTTCAATTTGAGTTCTTAATAAATACAAGATTCATGGACAACATTATTATCTGAACATATGGTCGGGAGACATTATAAGTTATACTCCCCTTTAATAGCAGATTTCTCAAAACAAAATAAACACTTAAAGACACTAATTTCTTGTTGAATTTCTTCTTGTTCTTGCATAAAATAAAATTTTCTATATTTTTTTCAGATTTTAAATAATTAAAAACTACTTTGTATTTATTCAATTTTATGTACTGTGTAAAAAAATATATAGAACTCAATTATGGAATGATAAAGGCTATTTTGAAGAAGAAAGGAAATTATTTTATGTAAATGATAGAAAAAGAACACAGACAGAATTATAGAATAATTTAATTCCTCATTTTTGTTACTGAAACAGTAAAAAGAATAAAGCTAAACTATTTTTATTTTCTTGTGTGCGAAATCAGGTCCCGAATTAGCCTAATTGGGGCCCGAGGCAAAAACTTTATTCGGAGGGTTGTCTCTGCTTTACTACTTCAGTAATGAAGTGATATTTTGTTTTAAAATAAGTTCATTAAAGAAGGAAGCATAAAAAATTCTTTCTATTCGATTTGGTGCCCCCCTCTGAAGTAGAGGCCCATGGCAATTGCCCCGTATGCCCCTGCCTTAGTCAGACTCTGTACGAAATATACAAATAGAAAGTATTGTAACCGTCAAAAAATTCGAACGCTAAATTTTGAGAAATCACTACGTTTCAGCTGTCCCTGAACCTGAAAAAATCACATCAAATCTGGAATCAAATCCGTGAAGGAGTTAGCCGTCTTCGACCTACACTTTCAAATGTATTTAAATGCAGTTACATTAAAAACGCAGTATCTCAAATATATCAAATCTGGAATTGTAACTCTGTGTCATATTTTTTTCAATCAATTCTGAAAAAACCGATTTTCGTGTATTCATGTATTAATCTCTCAGGCCAGAAATTAAACACCAAAAAAACTGCCAAAATGTCGACCTAGATACAGAAAAAAATGCCAGATTCAGACCAAAGATCTGTATTTCGTAACTATTGTTTGCCAACGCCGTGTAAGGAGTTCACGGCCTTGCCCAACATCCACATTTTTATTTGAGTAGAAGGGGAAGATATTTTTATTACAGAATGTTTAAGAACGGTTTGGAGAAGCCATTCCTCTTAGTTAAAAAGTAAACTGAAATAAAATGTTGGTTGTTCTTCATTTTTTTTTTCATACAGCATTAGAAAAAGTTTCTGTAAAAAAATCTAGGTGTTTTTTTTTTTTTTTGTCAACGCATCATTATCTTTCCTTCACAAAATATTAGTATTTCACATACTTCGGGTTTTTTAGATCGTAAATAGCCTGGCATTCTTCAATTAAAATCCAAATTGAAAGAGAGTTAGAAGTTACCACATTTTTATTTGAATTTTTTTTATTGAGAGGATAATTATTTTCGATTCAATTCTTATGTAAGTGCATGTATCTATGCCTACAAATGAGATCAAAGATTAAAGACTGATAACATTAAGAATCAGAATTTAAGAACAGATCAGAAGTAAATACAAAATCGCATTGAGTTTAAAAAATGATTTATAAAATATTTAACGTCAATGATTTAAAAAAAAAGAATGGACAGTCGGATTAAAAAACATATATTATAATCTCCATGTGATCTTAAAAGAATAGGAGATATAATTTTAAAATATTAAAATGAAATTTTAAACAATTTCATCTCTTAGGAATTGTTGTACCATTGTGTTTTAATCGGACGAATCGAAAATTGTAAAAATTACAGAGTTAAATACATTTTCTATTACTTCTTATACTTAAACTAATGTTTGGACTGATACTAATACTTAACTTTTCTTTATACACGAGATAAAAAAAAATCATTTCTTTTGAAAACAACTTGCATTAAATATTTGGCTACTCCAATTTGTCAAAGTATTTGTTACTTAAAACTGTTTATTTCGAAATTAAATTAAAATTCAATATAAAAAAAACATCTAGCTTTGAAAATTGGATAGAAGAAAGAAAGACCTTAAAACTTTTATAGACTTGACTCGGCTTTTATTTTTATAGACTTGTACTTTTAAAAAGAGTCTTCGATATAAATTGACGTTTCGTAAATTGATTAAAACGAAATCATCATTCTTTTGATCATGTAGAGAGCGAAAGTTTGATTTCATTCGTTTTTCGTTCTTACTCTTTCTAGATCACTTTCAAGAGGCACTTTTACAAAAAGGAGAAGGTTCTGAGTCCTCAATTTTTCGGTCATGAACTTCCTCGAGACCCCAAAACCGGAAATTAGGACACGTGTTGGCTACTCGGCCAGCGAGTTTTTTTTTAATTATTTTCTTTATAGTGGAGAAAGTTCACACTAAGCATCGTGTTGAGTAAACAGTGACAAATAACACAATCAAGGTCTCCCGCGGTGAACAAGGCCCATTTCATAATGAGTTGTTTTACTGACATTGCCGTTATTCTGCAGACGATTTCGAGTTTGTGTTCTACTCCTTTCACCTGATCACGTGCTAACATCAATTTTATTGTCGAAAGACTAATATTTATCCAACTGTAAAACTAAAAGCAAATCGAACAGTTACATTTTAGAAGTGAACCTTTTAGAACAAGTTTACTAGTTATGCAACAAATTTTAATTGTTGACCTTTTCCCCTAGAGAACCTTTCTCAATTCTTATAGAACTTTAAAGAAAAGAGCACTTTAACAAATGAAGCAAATTTTTTAAAAAAAACCTATTTACCTAATTTTAAAATCTAGTATCCAATTTTTTTTTAGTTTTTTTAAACCCAGAATCTGACGATTGATAATTTATTGATTAATTTTCGATTAATCATAACTGGATTAATCAAAAAATTTAATCGCATCACCTTTTTCTAGACGTTACATAACTTATTCATCTGTTTTTTCCCCACAAAAGGATTTTACAACGTGTGTAAATGAATAGTATATTAATTCATTTGCATATATTGCTAGTGAACTAATCGTTATGTTAAATACAATTTTACAAAAACGTATCAAAATATTTTTCGAATTATTATAATAATAATATAAATTAATTTAATATAATTATATAGCTAATATAATTTAATTTAGGATATTTCATTTAAATCTTCTTCGCAAAGCTTAGTGCTCACGATTATTTCAACAAAAGCATGATTTGTCTAATGAAATTGAGTTCCTTGACATTATAATGACACAGGATAATCGATTACAAAATACTCTTACTGTTTTTTGGCTATCAAAATATTTTTCGAATTATTATAATAATAATATAAATAAATTAAATATAATTTAATTTAATTATATAATTATTATAATTTAATTTAAGAGATTTCATTTAATATAATTTAATTTAAGATATTTCATTCAAATCTTCCTCGCAAAGCTTAGTGCTCACGATTATTTCAACAAAAGCATGAAATAATCGTGAGCACTAAGCTAACGAAATTGAGTTCCTTGACATTATAATGACACTAAAAGATATTTGCCTGGATAATCGATTTCAAATTACACATTTTCGTTTATGATAATGGAATTTCATTTTTTGTGTTCTCATGTAAATTGCACAGAAAATTAGCAGAAATTTTCCTTCTTTTGCTCTCAACAACAGAAAAAAATGATAGATTAAATATTTGACGATTCAATGATTAAAATTTTGAAGAATTGTCAAAATTCAAGGGAAAAAATTGGCGCCATTAAATTAATATAATTAAAAGAAATTTTAAATTTTGTAAAAATTAAATTTTCCGCAATATATACGGAAGATATTCAAAAAACAAGTAATATAAAAAAAATTAAGTCACTTCCTACTTAGATCAACAAAGAATTTTTTTAATTTTAATTACTTTTTAATAAATAATTACAATTAATAAAATGATTTATTAAAAATTATTGATTTTTGCAAGAATTGAACTCGCATTCTTCACCTTCACCTGAAAAATACTGAAATCCTCGTATTTTATCGAGTCATTTACTGTCTGTTGACTTCAATTTTCATTACAAATTACTAAAACTCTATTTAAAATATTGAAAATTAATTAAATTTAATTAATGAATTAATATTTGAAAAAAACTGTATTCACATCAAGTGCCATCAACAACAAGTTTATAAAAACGCATTTAATCTTGAATGGATGAAAAAAAAAGTATTTTATAAAAGACTAAATTTGAACAAGAAATATATATACATATAGAAAGATTGTGAACTAATAGTAGGAATTTAAAAAAATGCCAAATTATAACTTAATTTTCAGTTAAATAAATTTTCAAACATAATGTCTGTCTGTCGTTCCAAAGTAAATATATGACAAATTTTTTAGGCTAAATACTATTTCTATAGAAAACCAGCACAATTGGACTAATACGCATTCACTTTTATTAGTTGAAATAGATTACCCCCTTTGAATATTTAACAACATATATAATAAAACTGAATTCTGTATGACATTAGAATGAGACTGCTTCATAGTAGACAAATGCAGTATTTATTTCTGCTAATAATTGCTGTATGTGGGAGTGTGTGTTCATTGGAGCGCTACATGTCAGATTATTAGACTTAGAATAACGAAATTGGGCATAAATAAATTTGGAGGGTAAAAATATGACCCTTAGAGTAATTTTTGAAAATTTTTGTTTAATAAGCGAAATTTTGGCCTTTCCCCATCACAACTGCAATTTGAAAAAATAAAAACTGATTTTCCTAACGAAAATAATATAATTGCTGTATGGAGTCTTCTAATCAATTTTTAATTAATTTTTAAAAATATTTCAATTTTATTTTGTAATAATACACTTTACTCTTAATCTCAAGTTGTTATGATTGTTACCGTAAATGTTGAAGGTATGAAGATATTTTTCACATGATGAGTAGGCTTCAGCTGCTTATTATCGCTTTCTTGAAATTTGCTGCACTTGCACTCGATTAATTATGTTTCACAATAATTAACGATGAAAATATAGAAAAGGGGTCAATTTTTAATAATTTCAGCAATTAAAACAAATCCGTTCCAAATTAAAGTTATAATTTTAAATGAGATTGTAGAAAATTATACGGATGCATAGCACAATGAATAGAAATGTCAAAAGACTTAGAATATTTAATTTAAAATTTTAGCAACCCTTATTCCTAATCCAAAAAATTATCTGCTTTTGAATCGAAAGTGAAAAACCGAGGCTGCCTAGTTAATTAAAAAAGTTATCAGAAAGAATTAAAGTAGAATACTGACGTCTTCACGTATTAAAAATGTTTTACTTTTTTTATCTCTTTTTATTTCGATAAAATCAATTGAAATTATTCAGTAATATTTGAAAAAAATAAATTTATAATCGTATGATCTTGACAAAAAAATAAATGATTGAAATGAATCTTGATGAAAAAATAAATGATTGAATGTCTGATAAAAGGAAAATTTTATTACTTATTTTTAAATTAAAATATCTAAAAAAATTGCGATTTATTTTATAGAATCTAGAATATTTCATGATATAAGAAAGATCTCTGTAATGATATTTTCTCGTAAATATAAAGAAATTTTTACATATCTAATGAGCAATTCGTTATCAGATATTAAAGAGGTGATATTAATAATTTTTATGATTTGTTTTACATAAAAATTTCAATTATAATATGCTTATTTTAGTTACTTTTCATTTTAAATAACCTTCGTATAAATGTTTTGAATTGTGTGTAAAAGTAGGCAATTATATTCCAAAATTAGTCCTTTTCTAAAAAATGGATTGAATTTAACTGTTTTTCCTAAAATTTGTTCCTTCTTCAGCAGTTATAAAACGAATTCATTTTTTGATTTAACCACAGAACCATGAAATTGTAACAGTTAGTGAAATAGGATAAAATGTGAAAGTAATCAATGAAATTTCCTTATTTCCATTTTTACAAGGAAGGAAAACTACATTATAAAAAAATAAGGAAAAGGACGATGTAGAGCATCTCTAAAGTCTAATGCACGATGTCACATGATTTCAAGTTTATTAGCTAATTAAATTTTTGTTAAGGAACGAATTTTAAACTAAGTATTTTTACTTTTCACATTTAAAATATTTAAAATTTGACTTTGCGCATTCTTGAATTTAGTATACTTTTTTCAAAAAAAACAAAAAAACATTAGGTTAAATTTTAGCAAAATTGTTGAGAAAAAAGTATCAAAATTTATTTTTAGACTTGCAATGTTTAGCAGCCTATTAATAATAAATATTAATGCCGATATTTTCTAACAAAATCAGGGATAATTCTCCCTCAACTTTTCAGTATTTTATATAACTTTTGATATTGTAATATTATGAAGAAAATTAGTAAGTATTTGATAAAATAAGCTTCCCTATAAATGAATTTGTTTCAAATATTTTGTAGGTCTACAGTTTTTGAATGAGGCAAAATTTTAAATTGTATCCATCTGGGTGATTGTCTTTTGAGGATATTGTTTTCGCTAAGGCAGATAAATGGCAAACTGTCCTTTGAAAGATGAATGCCAAATGTTACAAAGATTTAAAATTTTAGTGTCGTGATAATAGAGGAAAAACAAGGGCTAGTTTTAACAAGGGCAAATTATAACAAGTATGTTATACAGTAGCTTTTAAAACTTATAATCAAAACAAGGATAAATTATAACAAGTGTGTTATACAGAGATTTTTAAAATTTATTATCAGAATTTTCATAAAACATTATTCTTATGACATGACTCCATTATGTCAGCAAATTAAATATCCAGTAGAAATGTGCCGTGAAAATTTGTGATAATGCTCTCCTTCTTAACTAATGAATAGATAAAAAAAATACTTTGCAAATTTTAACATCAAAAAATTAATATTGATGCTTTTATTTACCAAGTCTATGAGTTAAATTTCTAAAAGTTACTTTGATTTTTTTTACTAACTGAAATATTTTTTATAAGTCAACATTAATGTTCAAAATTATGAGATGAAGCACTTTTCACTATCATTCCTTGTTCTTGATTTATGTAGATAGATTTTCTGATTTAAATATTAACAAACACCCTCAAATATTAGATTTCTTAAAAATTTACTTCTGAAGAATAATGTCATGTGAGCATGAATGGCTGGCTTAATAAAAGAAAATTCTGTGTTAAAACTACGTATGAAAAAAACATTATATTTAACAAAACGATTCTAGATTATTCTCTAATCGTTTGAGTACGTTTAATTGTTTATTCAAAAGTTTGAAAAAAAATTTAATCATTAGAAATTTTAAAGAAAACTATAAGAAACTGAACGGAAACTAGCAGTTTTGAAAAGAATTGAAAATAAATAGAAGCTTATGCCAAAACTACAAGAAGTGATCAGTATATTAGCTGATCAGCTGTTCACTACTGATGATTATCATATTATGGTCATTTATAGTGTCTCCCTCTAGTGGCATTTAAGTAGGGATTTTTTTTTCTCAAGTGCGTATTATAAATTAATTGTAATATGCCATGTCACAACCGTTTCAGCTTAAATATCAGAATATAAACTCTAAATTAATAATTATTCTTGTCTCTACATATTTCGGATGTTCTTTTCACTTTGCATTATTAAAGTAGTAAGCACTACTTTAATAAAACAACCTTACTTATTAAACAACCAAGTTGAAATTATAAATCTTCGAAAGTGAAATTTAATTAAAAGAATTTTAGTATATTACTGTTTATAATTTTTTGTGCTATGCTATTACATCTTAAAAATTTATTATTTATTGTTGCAGCTTTAGTCCAATAGAATAAATCAAAGTTACAGTTAAGAAGATTGACTGTAACTGGACGGTAACTATGGTTACAAAATTTTGAGCTTCATTTTGTTTATGTGATTAATTTTACGTTGGGATGAAAATGTAAGGGATAATCATTCTGATACATCTGAAGTGATATAATTTTTAAATGGCCCTTAAAAAAGGTATGAAACTGCATTCAAAGAATGAAATATGCTTAGAAACATTATTTTTATCCAGTGAATAATGGGTATGCTTAATATAACATTATTTTTATCCAGTGAGATAAATAATATATTTCATTATTATTAATTGTGAAAATGTTATTTCTACTTATCCTTACTGCCTCAATCACCAGAATATATGCAAAACTTTTATTGTTAGTTGTAAAAATTATATTTAACCTCTCTGAGAGAAAATTTTAATATTTATTTTACTTAAAATGAAGTGTAAACTTTTGAAATCTTTGCTACATTTGTTCACATAATACTTTAATTAATTCTTGTGTTTCTTCTTTTTATTGGTTTTCATTATTTTAAAGCACAATTTACACTCTTGATACATTTTGACTACTATCATTTATAAACCAAAATGGCACAACAATGCTATTTATTTAACAAAAGTTTGTCCATGGTAATTACTTATTTTGGTTTTATCATTATGAGAGTGGCATACATTTTCAATAAATTGAAACTGTATTTTTGAAGAAACATTGAATCAATTAATCAAACATTGAATTAATTCTGAGTTTCATGCTTAGTTTCTTTGGATAATATGTTTTATATCTAAGTACAATTCATGATATATCAAGTTTTATCTAAGAATTCATTAAATAAAGCTTTTTTCATTCAATTAAAAGACAGATCTTTCACATTTTAATTATATATTCTAATTTCATTACTAAAATATAATTTATATCATCTATCACTCATAGAATTCATTTTGGAAGTTTTAATGCATAGTGCTTATTTTATGCATAGCTTTAGTTGGAAACTACTGTTTAAAATACATTTCTGTTTTTATAAAAATCAGAAAATATTAAATCTGGTTCATTTTTAATATCTAGCTAAATTCGAAAAAAAAAAAAAGACAAATGCACAAAATATCTTATCTTTGTATCACGAAACCTATAAGCTTGTACCAATATCAAGGTGTAAATTTGTTACATTTCAGGCACATGAGTATATATTAATCGCTTTTTTTATACAACTCATTTTTTAAAGAATCACTCTTTTGTACAGATTTTTCTTGTTTATCTATATTTCCCTAATATATTTTCTTTATATATTGTGTGCATAGATTGTTTCTTTAAATTGTTTTGAGAAAGTAGTTTTATTCTGAAATATTCTGAGTAAAAAAATGGCTTTCAAAAAATTCAGCATTTTTCCACAAACAAAGAAGAAAAGGGATAATCAGTTTTTTTACTATTTATTTCGTTTAAAATTGGAGGAACATAGAAAATTACCAATAATTGCAGGCTAATTTGCTTGTTTATTAATTATATATCTTGATTGTATGTGTTAATATACAATTGTCAATTATAAAAATGTATTAATAATTTTAAATTAGATTTTTGTTTACTATATTCATGTTAAAGTAATTTGAAAAAATGTTCATTAGAGTCAGAAAAATGTACTTAGATATTTATCATATATTATTTATTAAAATAATATATTTATGATGAAGAAATTTCATTATTTGTAAATATTTTTTCTATTAATATTTTAGTTAATTTAATTTATTAATGGAATTGCAAATAGAAAATTATATAAAATATATTGAAGTACGTTGCAAAGATATAAAATAAAAAGCTAAATGTTTTTAAAATATCTCTTTATTTGTATTACCCTAGTAGCAGACAAATATTGTATAATATTGATCAATATTCACAATATCGTTTAATATCATATAATATTGCTCAATATTGTACAATATTATGCTACAGGATGTGTTAACTGGGTATAAGCAAATTATAAAAATTCTCTATCTGTATTATTATCATGACAGAACATGATGTTGTTTTGGGGTTGAGGTATTTGGTGTCAACAAAAATTCATAGGCAAAAAATAAAAATTTTAATCCATAGGCAAAAAATAAAAATTTTATTATATGCACAAGCATCTCAAAAAATCAGCTTTTAACAGCATGTTGCCATTGCGTTTACAAAAGCTCTAATTTTTAAAAAAGTTAATCACTACAGCAAATAAAATCTGGAAAAATGTAATTTTGGCCATGTAATTATATAATATAAAATAAATAGGAAATGTGTTTTTTTTTAACAAAAAATGCAAGACAAAGTTTTTTTGATTGTTTGCAATACTAAAATGACTAATTCAATAAAACAATTAAAATGAATAAAAATATAATTTAACTTGCACCAGCAGGTGGTGCTTGGCTGTTCAATAAATTATGCTCTGACATGATACATTGAAATCTGCATTGCAGATTTCATTTTAATCTTTTTATTGAATTTACAAACATGTGATTTATTGACTTTTATGTGAAATTATTATATTTTATATTATCTGATTCAAGAAAATTTAGTTAAATAGCTATAGTATTTAACATAGAATAATTTATTAGTTAAAAAAACTATTTTAACATTGAGAACAAATGCATTTAATTATAAGAATTACTTTACTGAACTCGTGAAAAATTAATATGTGTTTAATTACATGTTAAAAAGACCAATTTTGTGATTTCTCTATAAGGACAATTAATTAAATAATATTATTAATTAATTTATATTAATACAAATATATTTAATAGTTAGAATAAATAATTACTTTACTGTCCTTTGTTAAAATAAATTATTACTTTACTGTAACTGATAAAAAATTAATATACATTTTTAAAAAACGTTTTTTAAAATTTATCTCATAGAATAATAAAATAAATAATAATTTATTACATGTTTAAGGGATATTATGTTGTGAAATTAATTCTTTTTTATATGTTTTTCTAGATAACTCCAATAAACCTGTATCCTTTGACATTTTATTTGGCAATGTTCTGATGTTCAGGCTGTCCAATTCTATTTATTTATTTACTATTAATTAAAAATTATGACTACATTATTTTATTATTACATTTTTTAACAAAAATGTTGTTTTATAATAATTTGATAATATGGCTTTATTTCTTATGGTTTCTTTTATTTTCCTTCTTCTTATAGAAGAAAGTAAAGCAAAAAGAGTCATTTTGTTTTGTTTTATATTTTATTTTTTGCATTTGATTTTTATGTGTATTTGTTATTTTTTTAAAAATTTCATATTTATAAAAATTAAATTGTGGTTCCAATAATAACTTTCTAAATAATTGCTTTTTTTAAGTTATCTAATTTTTAAAATAATTTTACTTCATTTTCGGTAATAATAGTTCAAGTAGAATAATAAGAGCAAGAATAGTTATTATTATAAGAATAAACTAAATGAAATGATAATGATAAAAAGAAGCTGATATCATAATAGATCATTTTTTTAAAACAATCTTCTTTCCTCCTAAATGTGTGTTAGAATTACAAAAACAAACTGAAACTTCTTTGACATCTTTTCAAAAATATTTGTATATCCCCATATACAATTGTTTATTTATTATAGTGTTTTGTTATTTTTAAAAAGTAATGCAAATAAACTAAATTCCCTTAAATAAAAGTGCAACTGTTATCTGATCCATATGACTACTATTATTAAACTAATGTATCTATTTTTAAACTTACACTGACAAATTTCTGTTGCAGATATGTTGGGGGGAAAATGAGTATGTTCTTATTATGTTGCACACTTATGAAATGTTATTTACTTACATGTGTTTATGCTTCTCTTTTGATCTATATATTAAATATTAAACTCTGCTACATGTTCTAATTACTTCTTTGAAATAATCTATAAAATATATTTTATAAAAAAAAGATTTTTAAAAAAATCTGAAGCTGAAAAAGAAGCTTCTATTAAATGTTGTATTAAGAATTTTTTTAAAAAATTCTTTTTAAGCCTGGAATTGCACCATAGGTTAGTTTTATTGCAAGTATATTTCAGCTTATTTCATCCTTAACCATTTCAGTTCTCATCTTTGTCATATCAAATATTCCTTGTAACAGGATGTTGGGTGTTTTTGCTCTTCACATTTATTGAAGCTTTGTTATTAATTTTTAAAAGTAAGTAAACTAATTAATAGTTGTAATTAATGGTTAAATAGTATTTAGAAAATCGATTATGCATTTTAAAATAATTGATTTGTAATATAATTAATTAGTATTGTAAAACATTTATATAAAATATGTTCTATTTGCGAAATATTTTATTTTTATTTGTAAATATATTGTAATGTAAATAGTTTATATTAACATTTAGTATATTACATTTTAAAAATGTTAGTGTGAAATCATTATTTATTTATTTATTTATTATTTTTCAACCATAAAAAACTGAGACCATTCCCTTCCCATAACATAATTTTTTTCATTTTATAGAAATTTATTTTGTGTACCCAACTGGAAATTTAATGTTTGAAATTGCTCTACTAATTTTTCTATTTGGTATTGAAAGTGTCCGAAATTTTTTGGGTAAGACAATTTTTAAATATTCATTTTTTAACATTGTTTAAAATGTTATGTAATTCTAAAAACGCTTTATAAAATACAATAATAATTAATTAATGGCAAATTTAAATTAAATTATTAAAAAATATATTACTTTTATTGTTGACTTAACAAAAAAAACTCTTTAATATACACGAAAAGCTAAATGTGGAAAGTGTAAATTTAAAGTAATGCGATTAATGGCGATTTTATTTTTGATTCGTTGTAGAGATATTTGCAGTGCAAAGTCACCCATTTGTAATGTGTTTAATCAAACACTTCCAATTTATCTAACATTTTAAAGATTAGTTTGTTATGGGAAGCAAGTTCTAAATACAGTAATAACCTTACTTTCATGAGTACCAAATATTGATTTCTTATGTTGCCTCTTTTTTTTTAATAGTTTACATTTTACAAATGCAAAATTCAGAAACAAATGCAAATCTTGATTCACAAGTTGGTTGTGTAATCGAAGAAATTGCCTATCTTGCTATAAAAGTTGATAGTTACGTTTTTCAATGAGTTGTTGAACTCACGTAGTAAAGAGTTGACAGTCGATGAGTTTATACTTGAACATTATTATTGTAGAAAGCGTGTTCTATATTATTTTTCAAATGTTCATTAGTTTTGATTTGAAGCTAAACGAATTTTTTCGTTCCTTTTTGACTTTCGCAATAATTATTTAAGGCATTTCTTGTTCAAAAGAATCTACTACAGAAAACTTTACGACGTTTTTACAATCTCATCCCCCCCATAAAAATGCAAGCAATTTATTGACATCATATTGAAATGATTTTTTAAAAATCTTTTTCTGAGAATGAATGCTTAAGCTTTAAAAAATTGCTTTCCGCTTATGCTAGAAAAAAATTGCTCTCCGATTTCTTCTTCATGTAATTAGAAACTGTATATTTTGCAACCGTGCAAATTATAATACTAGAATACCAATTTCGATTTCATTTCCTAGACGTCCAATAATGAAGTTCTATTGAATTGGAATAGTTTTATGCAAACACTTGCGATTGTAGGCTCCATTGTGAAATTGATGTTCTGGCTTGAACGGTTTCTGTTTCTCCACTTATTCTCCTACGTTTTTGAATCTTAACAGAAACAAGTAATTTATATAAAAAAAATGTTAAGCCATTTTCTACTTAGTTAAACATGCTTGCATTTTCAGGGGCAATTAGAGTTAACGCAAATTCGTGAATTTGCAATACAGTTTAGAAATTTTTAATATCCTATATTTAGCTTTATTTTAATTCAAAGTTATTTCAAAATAAATGCGAAAAATAGATTAATTACTAACGTTTAATTTTAAATGCATCAAGCACTAAGAAGATAAACAGAATCTTTTAAATAATCGGTCAAAAACGTCGTAAACCTATCCTCATTAGAGTGGGGGGAAAATAAACTGAAATCTTACTCATTTGGCGATGGTGAAAGCAAGATTTTTGGAGGGAAAGTTAAGTTAGTTTTTATTAATTAAAAATTAACCAAACTAATGAATTAATATTTGAAAAAACTGTATTAACATCAATTGTCATCCATTACACATTTTTAAAAATGTATTTGAAATTGAGTTTTATAAATATATATAAACTATGCATAATAATAAATAATCAAATATGTATTTGATTATTTATTATTGTGTTTAGTTTTTTTCTTCTTCTATAACATATTATTGTGAATCTCTCTATTTATTTATTTATTTATTTTGTAATTGTCATTTGCTTTTGTATTCTCAAAATGTGTTGCTTCTCATAGATTTTGAGACGGGGAATTTTTTGCATATTTTACATTACACATCCATTTCACATTTTTTAGACAATAGTCAAAACTCCTTACAGATTTTTTTTTTTTTTGAATTTCTGCTTGATGATTTCCCCTTGAGAAAATCATAAGGACGGATTTATCTTCTTATTTGTTTTACTTTTTGTTTATCCCTACTTTTATTATGGTTTTACTCTCTCTCTCTCTCTCTCTCTTTCCCCTACTGTTTTGGTTCATCTATGTTCCACTTGGTTTTTAGGAGTAGCAGCATAGGGGCTCTTTAAATACATATATGTGTCTTTTTAATATATTAATTAAAAATTAAAATTCATAATGTATTTTTTATAATTTAGTTTAGACTTTTGAAATTGTTTTACTTTCGTTGTGCTCGACTCTCTTCTGTTGAATGGTATGATGTAAACGTTACTTTGCTACCCTACTAAATAAAGACAATTCTTTTATATGCAGAAACCTTAACTTGGTCTGACAATCACTGGAAATATTAAATGCAAAAGGTTTGATTTTAAGGTGGTGGTGATGGTCTAATAATACGAGAAATCCTTTAAAAATCCAACGCATATGTGGCCAAAAAAAATGCTCAAAAACTAATGCAAAAAAATGTAAGCCTTATATATATATATATATATATATATATATATATATATATATATATATATATATATACACATTGAAGTGACA
This sequence comes from Argiope argentata, assembly GCA_026289955.1. Taxonomy (NCBI): domain Eukaryota; kingdom Metazoa; phylum Arthropoda; class Arachnida; order Araneae; family Araneidae; genus Argiope; species Argiope argentata. The sequence goes on along the minus strand of JAOUZG010052315.1, from coordinate 6,731,151 downwards.
AAAATTATGGGATGACTGTTAATATCGTGTCGGTCCTCCTTTTGTCCGGAGAAGTGCAACAACTCCACGTGTCATGGAGTCCACAAGTCGTTGGAAGTCCTCTGCAGGAATATTGAGCCATGCTGTCTGTATTGTGAAAGTGTGGGTGGTGCAGAAGTTTGGGCACGAACGGACCTTTCGATGATGTCCCATAAATGCTCGATGGGACTCATATCGGACGATCTAGGTGGCCAGATCATGCGCTGGAATTGTCCGGAATGTTCTTCAAAGCAATCGCGAACAGTTCTGGCCCGGTGACATGGCGCATTGTTATCCATAAAAATCCCATCGTTGTGTGGGTACGTGAAGTCCATGAATGGCTGCAAGTGACCTGCAAGCAGCTGAACACAACCATTTCCAGTCAATGATCGGTTCAGTTGCACCAGAGGACCGAGTTCATGCCATGTAAAAACAGCCCACACCATTATGCAGCCACCACCGGCTTGAACAGTGCCTTGCTGACAGTTTGGGTCCATGGCTTCGTGGGGTCTGCGCCACATTCGAACCCTACCATCAGCTCGTAACAACTGAAATCATGACTCATCTGACCACGCCACTGTTTTCAACTGGTCTAAGGACCAGTCGATATGCTCACGAGGCGATGTCGTGCTGTCAGTAAAGGCACTCGAGTCGTTCTTCTGCTGTCATAGCCCAAGGAAGACAAATTTCACCGCACAGTCCTATCGGACATGTCCCTCGTACGTCCCACATTGATTCCTGCAGTTATTTGACGGTGTTGCGTGTCTATTAACATTGACCATTCTACACAGACGTCGGCGGTCTCGGTCGTTAAGTGCAGGTGGTCGCCCACTGCGCTGTCCATGATGGGATGGGATGCCTGAAATTTCATACTCTCGGCACACTCTTGATACTGTGGATCTCGGAATGTTGAGTTCACTAACGATATCCGCAATGGAATCACCCATGCATCTAACTCCAATTCACATTCCACGTTCAAAGTTTGTTAATTCTCGTCGTGCCGCCATAAATCACGAAAAACCTGTTCACATGAATAACTTGAACACAAATGAAAGCTCTGGTAGATGGTAGGGTTGACGGGGTACCTAGCTCCGGCAGGAGCTTAACCCCAATGATGGCAGGTTGCACGGACATGGCTCTCTGTATACTGCGTGGTCCTCTGCGCTTGCATCTTGAGATGAGAGACAGCCTGGGTGGGTGAGAGAGGTGGCGAGTGTGAGGACTCATTCTGATTGGTTGAGAGAAGGGTGAGGGTGCGGGGGTATGCTGCTTTTGCAGATTGAGTGCTTTTAAGAGTTAAAGTTTTTTAAAAGATGAAAATAAGAGAAAATATTTCATTTTTTGCAAAAAATTAATGTTGGGTAATTAAGTAGGTAATCTGAAATGCTTAGTTTTAAGGTCTGACAGAGAAAAATTTTAATTTAAGAGGATATTACGCGGTCTTTTATTTTTAGAGTTAGGGGTGTAGATTGGGAAATTTTGGAGTGGTTTATAATCATTTTTATCAAGTTTGTCATAGAATTTGGTGGCTATTTTTTGAATGAATTTTTTGAGTGGGAGGTAGTCAAGTGCCTGGTACATTTTGGTATTTCTCATGTACCATTTCATGTGGCAAATTCTGCGAAAAAATTTATTTTGTTCTACTTCTAAAAGTTTAAGATTACATTTGGCAGCATATCCCCACACAGGACAGGCATATGTAAGTACTGGACGCAAATAGGCGGTGTAAATAAGTATTTTGTTTTTCCTGGTCAATTTCGAGTCTCGAGAGATTAAGGGAAAGAACTTACGTATTAGGTCTCGAAACTTAGTAGCCGTATAGATAAAGTGGGGTTTCCAAGTTAATTTCCTGTCTAATATGACACCTAAATATTTGCATTCCTTAGACCACGGAATTTCCTGATTTTTAATCTTAAGGGGGGCAAAGTTAGGATGGCAGTTAGCTTTAGTAAAATACATTGCTTCTGTTTTGGACGCGTTGATTTCGATTTTCCATTTAACGAACCAGTCCTCTAGAGCTTTAATATGGCGATTTAGAGCTATTGTGATATAGTTAGTATTTTTATTTCTTGCTAGTATCGCTGTATCATCAGCATAGAGACACATCATTGTGTTAAATTGTTTGGGGATGTCGTTAATAAAAATAGAAAATAAGACCGGTCCCAGCTTGGATCTTTGAGGAACTCCTGCGCTAATGAGTTTAGTATCGGAGAGTACTTGGTTAATTCTGAGTTTGAAGGATCTGTTGCTGAGATATGATGTAATAATTTTGACTAGGTGTGGGGGGGGGGTGTTGTAGTGGATTAGTTTGTAAATAAGGCCTTTCAGCCAAACTCTGTCAAAGGCCTTTTGGATGTCTAAGAAAACTGCAGCCGTTTTTTGATTATTTTCAAAACCGTCGCTGATGTATTCCACCGCTTTTAACAATTGGTGAGAGGTTGAGAGATTTCTCCTGAATCCAAATTGTTCATCTATAAGAATATCATTATTTTCAAGGTGGGAATTTAGCCTGTCTAATATAACTTGTTCTGCGATTTTGCTTATAGATGGAAGTAAAGAGATGGGTCTGTAGCTACTTGGGGCGGTGGGATCTTTGCCAGGTTTTAGAATTGGTACTACAACTGCAGTTTTCCATGCCGAGGGGAAATAGCCTATTTCGAGCATTCCATTAATAATATTTTTTAAAAAATTAATAAAGTTAATAGGTAGCATTTTGAGTATTTTGTTATTTATTTCATCAATTCCTGGTGCCTTTTTTACATTTAATTTTTTGATGCAATTTTTAATTTCGTCTTCTGTTGTTGGTTCAAAGTTAGAGAAGTTTTTGGGTAGATCATCTTGGAAGGCCTTGACTGTGTTATTTACTAACGTTTCTGTTGTTGTGTCATTTAAATTATTAAGACTAAATTGTTTCTCAAGGCTGTTCGCCAAGCAATTTGCTTTTTCTAGGTCCGTGGTTGCGATACTAGCAGGGCCATTAAGGGGCGGAATTTTTTGTTTTTTACTTTTATGATTTTTAACAAGTTTCCAGAAGGACCCATCTTCTGGGTTCGCATCGACGATTTTACTTATAATTTCTTCGTTTTCAATTTTACTCCCTAATTTTTGTATATCTTTATTCAGGCGGTTCATAAATCTCTTGAAGACTGGATCTCTAGTTTGTTGGAAGCTCTTTCTGGCAAAATTTCTATCTCTTATTAGGGTCCTAAGCTGAGGGTCAATATATTTTTGTTTGTGAATTATTGGTATGGTTGCTTGATTTTTTGCATTTAAAATTTCATTTTCGAACAGGGCTACCATATTGTCAATTTCTCCTGTATCGCTGATTTTGTGGGGAACCGGGGTCTCTGATTGGCTAAGGATGTGATGGAAGTTATCCCATTTAGTACGATGTGTGCTTGGATTTTTTGGCAGTGTGTATTTGAGATAGAAGGTGATCAGTACTGGATTATGATCCGAACTTAGTTCGGGGATAGATTGGATTTCATAGGGATAGTGAAAGTCTTTTATTAAAGTTAAATCTAAGGTGTTGGCAGAGTTAGGTCCGAATCTGGTGGGGGTTGATGGGGCTATTATTTCTAATCCGGCCTGTAGGGCGAATGATTTTAAGGTATTGCCTCTAGTATTATTAAGTTTACTTCCCCAGCTAGTATGGTGAGCATTATAGTCTCCACAGAAAATTTGGTTGGGGCCTGTTTGCATTAAGTTTTCGATGTCAAAAATAAAGTTAGATTGGTCAGTGCTAGGGGGAATATAAATAGAAATTAGGGTGATGGGTTCATCTTTTTTGATATTTAATTGTACCACACTAGCTTCTAAACACAAATGAAAGCTCTGGAAAACGAACTGCGCATTTATACTTTTTCGCTGCGATACTACTGCCATCTGTATATTTGCATATTGCTATCCCATGACTTTTGTCACTTCAGTGTATATATATATATATATATATATATATATATATATATA
>JAOUZG010052315.1:6684356-6726764 GCA_026289955.1 Argiope argentata | reverse complement strand
AATAGAGTAACCTGATATACCTTACTTTGCACAGAATAAAAATATTTTTAAAATAAATAAAATAATTTTTTACTTCAGCGTCCTTGACTTTTTTTAACACCTTCTGTCTTGTCTGACTCTTAGCCGGCCACATCTAAAACACACACTTATTTTTATCTCCTATAAAGAACCACCTGCCTTTAATTTAGCAAATTTTCTCGCCTCCTTCTCATTACTTTTAATATTTATGTATTTAACAAGAAAAACGGCGTATAATATCTCTTCTTTCTCTCCTTATTTTTTCTCTCTCACACTCTCTCTCTCATTGGAGGGAATGAGACATAATAACCGTCATTGATTTTATACATTGATTAGGAGTATTTAAAAATTTATGGAAACTAAACGAAACATCGCATAGTTGTTAAACTAACTTCACTGTATTGCTGGATAATACATACATAAAGGTGTGCACACTATAAAATATAAATAGGAGTAAACATTTTGCTTCGGCATTAAAGTTCAAAGAAAAAAATGCTGTTTGATCAACTATGATTTTTAAAAAAAACATGATTGAAGAATTTTATGAAAAAAATTTAAATCGTTTACATTTAATTATCACAATAGAAAACATTGACACTCCTGGTGTTTAAATAAATTTTGAAAAATCAGTTAGAAAGATTTTTTTGTAATTAAATTGATAAATGAAAAGATATTTGTTTGATCCTAAATATTTTGCATAAATCATTTCCCCACAATAATAATTTTATTTAACTGGGCAGACATATCTAAGTTTGCCTTACTTTTATTTTTATTTAATTAAACATTTTCACGTTCTATCAATTTTATAAGTTGATAATAGCACATTTAACCCAGAAATGAACTTCATGATGGATATGCAAATTTTATTTTCACTATTTCGAAAGATTCCTGTGACAATCAGTTAAATACATTTATAAATAGATAAATGTAGAAGCTTCCCGTATTTTATATCAATGTGCGTAAAAAATACCATCTCCCCCACCCCTTTGTATTTTTGTTTTAAAGAACTATTTTCTTATCCCTTTACAGTAACTTTTCCAAACTTTTTGTTCTGCAAAGTTTGATTCTTACACGTTTTTCATCGATCCCTTATTAGGTAACTTCAATTATTGCATGCAGAGATTTATAATAAATCATTAATAGAAAAAAATTAACCGTGAAAGTTAACAGGAATAATTTTCAACGCTAAATCATTCTCTCTCAGTCAATAAGCTACTATATTAATTTTTTTAATTCAAATTGTAATGGTTACTGTCTGAGCACTTAAAAGAAAATATCTCGGAAATTAAAACATTTAATAGCATAGACAGCTTTACATTACAAATAAACAAAGACGAGCAATTAAACATTTACAGTTACAAAGCATATTAATGGGACAAGATAAATTTAGCTGTTTACTGGAGGAAAGTCCGACTCGCTCTCGAGGGAGTTCTCTTTTAAGCCACCAGGAGGCGGCAAGGCTGGAATACAGCAGTCCCGCATTTACGGAATATATTGTTCCCCTACAAAGTGTTTTGAATTCAAAGTGCTGTATTTTTTAAGTGGTCAATAAAAATGCTGTAAAAGTATTTACTGTTCCAAAATGTAAAATATATTCTATTTATTTAGGTAAGAAAGGGAATCTGACCGAGCGACTTCTTTCTGTTGTCATATCCTTGCTGTTGACAGTTCCTGTCGCCTGTGGAATTTGTTATTTCTTATGGTTTCAGACATATGTACTTAAAGCAGATTTAATAATATCCATCGTTTTATTGTCTTTCATTGGATTTCAAACACTGTTTGCAATATTCACTTTGTTTACTTTTGAAAAATGAAACAAGGATTTGTGCCAATTGTGTTATATGGAGAATAATATGAGTCTTATTAAGTTTTCATAGCAGTCATAAAGTATTATTACTTTAATAGATTAAAATGCATTTAATAAATGCATAAATAGACCCACACTATGTAAATAGAAATTTGAGCGTCCTTTTATTATTTGTATACATTTATGAGTTGTAAATAATAAATGCAATTTATTCGATGGTATTTTTGTGTGTTCGAAATCAAAAAAAAAAAAAAAATTGAAATGAAGACCTTAAATTATTTACTTTTTATTGATATTTATTCGAAATTCTAATAATGGCCCATTGAGTAAAATCTCAATCGTTAAAAATAGGTATACACTTTTGAGGTTTTTTTTTAAAAAAATTCTTTAAATAATGTTAAAAAAATCATGCTTTATGTTGTTTATATCAATAAATGTATACTGACAAAATACTTAATGTTATTAATTAAAACTTACATTTTTATATGACATATTTAATGAAATATTCATTTTCATATTAAACATAAAAGATCTACTTTTCTGTGAGTAAAACCGTTCGAGTTCTGAAGCTTAAAATGTCCCAATTTCAATTCATTTTGAATTCTGTCTTGGGGAAGTTTCTCATATCAAATAGCTGATCGTTCCTTGGCCTGAAATAATGAAACTCAAAGCCTTATAAGACAGCCAGTTTTCTTTTTCTTTTAACAGAGGCTAGCAATTCTCAGCAAAAGTCGATATTTTGAAAATTATGAGACGTGTTTTTGAAATACGTTTCTTTAAACTTAGATTTCCAATTCTCAACTTGAGAGACTAATAATAAGACGATTCATTTGGAGAAAAAAAGTAAATTGTAAATTAATTAATCATTAAAAGAATCTGTTTCATTGTAATCATTTTTTAATATCTTTGTTCTTTATAATGTATTTAATTATTACAATGGTATTTAATCATATTTTAAAAAGAAACTTGCAAGCAAAAGAAATATACATCTTTTAAATTTCAAATGTCTAATCTTAATTTTTAAGAGATGTCCTCGTCTATGTCTTCTAAATTATGAATAAAATACAGTTTTAGAAAATAATTTGGTTTATTTTAAAAGGCAAAATAAATACACTCACATTTTTCATCCAGGATAAAGATAATAATGAAATAACATTAAAAAAGATTAAAGCACGACACAACATTTGATATTTTCTAAATTTGAGCATTTTTAAATAAAGTTATCATTAAATATTTCTCCCCTTTCATTTTTATTTTATTGATTTTTTTCGGCTATTAAATTTAAGCCCAAGTATATTAAAACAGTTTTAATAGAAAGAAAGAAATTAACTTAATGTAGAAGTTATTATTTATTTAATTGTGGCAATATAGATCATATTAAAATAGTTGATGCTAAAGATTGAAAAATCATTCTAAGATTTTTTTTTTTTTTTTTTTTTTTTTTTTTTTTTTGGCATTAGGGGATAATGGCCTTTCTTGCAAAAAATCCCATTTCAATCAATCAGTTGGAGGATCACTTTCAGCCCCAGACTTCTAAACAATTGAGTCGCTGAAAAATTCTTAGTGCAAAAGTTGGTCGTCATAATGAGACATTAATTTCCTATTTTCAGTTATTTCTCCATCTTAAATCGCAAAGAAGTAATGGAGAAATGAAAACTTCAACCCTCACGTATTTCTACTTTGAGCGAGCATTTCTTTTGCATTTCTGGACAATCTCTAATTAGTGCTCCCCTTTCAGTATATCCCAGTTCAGTTAAAACTCAGCCAAATTTATTTTAATTATAGTATTAACCTATATGGGTGACGTATTATATGCATTAACTTTTTTGGATTTTAGGGATCATGATGGGGGAAGATCTATAAATATTTTTTCAAAAAGTACAGTGGCCCGAACTATTGAGAGTACACCTTATTTTTATCCGACTTTCGATGTAAATAATACATTACCGAGAGGTGCAAACATGTATTGTGATTTTTACACATAACAAATGGTTTCATTTACAGCAAAAATAAAGAACAATCAGCGAAAAACTAAATTGGAAAAATTTCAAATAAACAGATGCAGATTTTTGTTTCAATAAATTGAGAATCCACCACTGAAATGTTTGTAATATCTCACAGAGAAAGAAAATGTCAGTATTTAGTTGCATATCTTTCTTAATGGACTCTAAACATCGTGGTACCGATCGACCAATTTTTGGTAGTATTTGAAAATATTTTACACGATTCTTCTTATAGTACTTATTTTAAATGAGTTTTGTTCTAATTTTGTGATTTGGGACCTTTGTTTCGAATGTGGCCCACAGATTTTCAATGACATTGATGTCGGCAGACTGGTAGTGTGTGTAACTACTATTTACAATAAAAACGGCACATTTTGATGTTACGTGCATTCTGTTAGAGGTCGTAGTTTCATTTTATAGGACAATATATGATATGCAAGAATAGCTTAAAATATCCTCAGATGCCATCAAAAAAATTTCGAATGAGTTCAACAACGTTTAGAGGTCAATACATAAATTCAAAATACATGCAACTAAACATTGGCACTTTCTTTCTATGAGAGATATTACAAAAGTTTCATGGTAATTTTTAAGGCAAAAAATTGCTCTTGTTTATTCAAATTACTTCTGAAGCGTTTCAGTTTAGAAGTTTTTTATTGATTGTTATTTATCTTTACTTTAAATTAAATCATTTGTTGTGTGTGAAAATAAAAACTTTTGTACTTTTCGGTAATGCGTTATTTATATCGAGTCAGATTTATCAAGCAAATATAAGGAGTACTTTTAATAGTTAGAGCCAGAGTATGTCGAGAAAAATTCATGATTTCTGCTGTTAATCATTAGCAGTATTTGTCACAATTTAAAATTATTATAATTATTAGTGTTGTAAATTTTCAATATATATCAACATGGTTCTCGGAGACATATTTATTGGACACAGACAAGAAACGGACACATATTGACGGTTAAGAGCACAGCATCTTGTTGAGAAGTTTGTGGGAGAAATGTGAGAGGGAATCAAGCCAGAGAAGCTTAATCACACAAATATTCTTGCGTGAGAAAAATAGTCAATTCGCTTTATCTCAACAATTATTATTGAACTCGTGCTTTAATCAGAAATCTATTCAATATATATATATAAATATAAAAATAAGTTGAAACTTCATAGATTGCTCCTCTAACTAGAAAAAAAAAGGTTAAAATGCTCAGGGCCTGATTAAGGCATGGGCATACAGGGCAGTAGCCCCGGACCCCCACATAATTGGGGCTCCCAAATCGAATATAAATATTATTTAACGTTTCCTTCTTTAATGAATCTTCTTCATTACTAAAGTAGTGAGGCAGAGGGGGGGGCAAAGAAGTTTTTACCCCGGGCCCCAAATAGGCTAAGTCGGGCCCTGAAAATGCTAACAGAAAAAAGTGAAAATGATTTGGGTCTCATTCACATCAACAAAAATATTATTGAAATATATATTTAAATGTATTTATAAAAGTTAATTAATTCCATATTTAAAAAATTTGCCGCATCTAAAGTGATATTCAGAATATAATTTTTTGAAACGATATAAAAATTTTATATATATATATATATATTCAGAAACTGGAGTTGATAAAATTCAAAATCTTTCTTAATTTTTGAAAAAACCCGCACCGATTTACATATTCACTATGTGTCGAATTAGATAGCTCTAGGTCAAACGGTCAGGTCTATAGAGCACTAATGCACACAAATTTTCCTTTCCTATTAATGGAGATAATTAATTATGTTTTCTACTAATTATCTATAGAGTTTGCGTTTATTCATTTCAGTAGAATTTAAAACTGTAATTGACTATTGCGCACACAACAAAGAATTATGGTTCTGTTATTGTTGTTGTTATTGCTGTTGTTATTATATATAGTGTAATTTTCCATTGAATAATTTGGCATGCTGAATAGGCTAAAAAATTCCACTTTATAAATCTTATTGCAGTCACCGTGTTTTTTAAATGGTACATTATACCGTATTAGATGTGCGTGTAACTGTGTGAGTCAGTTTAGACAGCTATTTTAAATCTTTGTGTTTAATGGTTATCTAATTACACAGTTTCTAAAAGTTTGCGATCTTAATGTGCATCTATTCTCATCTAAAGGGAGGGAGGGATAACGCTGGCCAAGAGCTATGAGAGGAAATGCGTTTTCGGGTTTATAGAGGGTCTTTAATTTTGCTTAGGGTCTAACTTGACTTTGGACGGTCATGCTTCTAGTTAATATAATTGATGTTAGGTTGTTGGGTAACTGAACTGCATCCATATTCCATTAATTGATATTAAAAAGTCCTTGACCTTATTTCATTGTATTATTAATAAGATGAGATTTATTGATATATTTTAAGGTCAGGTCTTTAAAAAAATGAATTTTGTTAACTTTTTAATTAGAATATAAATTGGCTAAATAAAAATTGTTAAAAGGAATTCACAAATAAATTCTTATAATCCTTTGTCCTAAAATAGAAAATTCTTGCGTTGAAGTGACGTGTGGGGTATTTGAAATAAGAAACAGTACTAAAATTTCTTGATTCGAAGTTTTTAAGCTCGGCGCTTGTCTCTAGTAATTGAATTTGAACTGAAATAAAATTTATTTTAATATTACTGATATCTAAAAGATGGCAGCACATGCAAAATCACGTAACTTTTTTGTTTACTCCGAACAGATTTTTCGTCACTTATATTTTATTACAACTCATTTACTTCTAAATATGTATGTATTCGCTCTTTCGTCCTTTTGTACATTTAAATACTTATATGAAAGAAATAGCACGAATTTCTGATTTATAGACCTGTTGGGCAGCTTGAATCATTCGTAATCGAATTTCCACTATCGTTTAACGGAACGGAACCGGTGTTAAAAATTGGTGTAAACAAATCGGTGTTGGAACCGGTGTATAAATTTCTATGCTTTTTTAATTATTAAAATGAAATTTCAAAGGATTGGTAAAATCAAAATATGAAATATCTGACTCTTAATTAAGGAGTATCTGAGAATCATGTATTTTTATCATTTGCTTATATTTATAATTGTATTTTTATAGTCTATAGTTTGTAAATACAGTTTTTATCACCTTAATATGTTTGTATCACCTTGTTTGATTTTTAAATTCATGGATATGCATTATATTAATACAAATTTAATATGAATTATAATAATTTTTTAAGCTACTGGAGTTAAGATATTTTTGGTACTTTTTTAATATTAAGTTTAATTGGGTAAGAAGGTAATTTTGGTGAAGTAAGTATCTTATTAAGAGTGATTTATTTTTAAGAAAGAAAATTTATAACAGATATTGAATGTAATAAACAAATCAATAATATAAACTTAATTATCAATATCACAGACCATAATATCTGAAGGGACAAGGAAATACCAATGATTAATGTGTATATGCATAATAAAAAACATTTAGATGTAAAACTGAATTTTACTCTGTCAACAAATATTTCTTATGTAGAGCAACCAAGGTATCATAGGATATATTATGAAAGTACGTTAAAAAATAATTGTATAGTGATTATGCCCTTTCTATTACATATTACTAATGGCTTTTTATTTATTTATTTTGATTTACATAATTTTTATTCCTGGAATCTAATAAATGACACAATGTAAAATTTGCCATCAAAATAAAGAGTTGTGAAATCCCCATTAATGGTTTCTTCATTCTGTAGAAATACATTCAGATACCTTTTGAATAGTTGTTATTTAAGGTTATATGAAAAATTGTGTACATCAAATGCCTTGATAGCTAATGTATAATTTTAATATTTTAAAACAGTTTATTGTTATAATATTAATTCCATAATTCTGTGCATGCCAATAGATAAATCATGTATTGCTTAAATATATTGTGAAAGCCGAGGGATTGAATGTCAAAATGTATTATTTATGAAAAGATTATAAGATATTTTATTTCTATCTACTCATTTTTTATATGTTTATAATTTTGTAACGTCTTAAATAATTCTCAAATGCTTTGTATTCCAATAAAATAATAGAAATCTGAAGAAAAAAAACAATTCTTAAAAGTATCTTTTCTTGTTTCAGATTTTAATCCAGTTATTGAAAGTTGGAAAAGAATACGCATTTATTCTTGCCCATTTTGTAACTATTGCACATCTTATAAAAATAACTTGGACCGACATCTAATGACTCATACTGGAGAAAAGCCATATTCTTGTTCTTTATGCAAAAAGGCATTTACTCAAAAGGAACATTTAAAAAGACATTTAATCATACATTCAGGAGAACAGCCTTATATTTGTGCTAAATGTAACAAAGGTTTTAATCAAAAAGAAAATTTAAAAAGGCATTTTTTGTTTTGTACAAATAATCAGATTTCTATATAAAATAGCTTATCATACTTATTTTTTTAAAGATATTCATTGCATAACATATTATATGGCTTAATATATGAAATCATTGTGATGATGAAATTATGTGATTTAAATAATGCAATTATATTTAATGACGACTCAAGTTTACAGTATAGAGAAATCTACGAGTTGTATTTGTTCCTCAATTTAAATAATCCTAAATGTGATCTAAATATGTTGAAAAAATATTTCACTAAATTTAATTTTAAATATCAATCATTAGACAGCAAGTAAATTAATGTGTAATATTGACAACCCATTTTAATCTTTATAGTTGTTATAAATTTGAGTTGTCTCTTATAGAATTATAGCACAATGTTTTTTTAATTGTAAAAGTTGTTTTAAATAATTGTAATTTATTGTGCCTTCACATCTTGTTATTTATACTTATGTGATTTTAAATATATAATAAATTTCAAGATATAATACATAATGTATTTTCACATTTTGTCTTGCTTCCATATAAATTTTTTAATCAGTACTATATATATATATATATACAAATTGTTACTTTAATTAATATTATATACTACAAATTTTTCAAATTTGTAAAATGAAATCTAATATTTACAATTATATTTCCTCATATGCTAAAAAGAAAAACTTCAATATTTATAATGAATATTATTTTTTATTTATTGTCATGGTATTTTAATATAATGTGTCATAAATTGTCAAATGTTAAACATTTATGTTTTTTTTTTCTTCTTTCCCTACGATAGTATTTGAATTGCCAAAGAATTAGCCTAAGATTTCATCTCAAGAATTTATTTATTTATTTTTATAAATAAAACTTTTTTGGGTATAAAAGCTAGTAGTTTTGCAATTTTAAATGGAATTCTTTTGACCAGTAATCTTAAATAATTGCTTTTTTTTTTTCTCTGTGGAAATTTTTTTTTCTAATATAATAAAGTTGCTAACCTAAAAAATAATAAAATACATAATGATAATTTTGAGGATTATCATGAAGAATGAGTGTTTTCTACTATGATTTATTGATCTAATTAAAAGTTTAAAAAAGCATTTATTTCAGAATATTTCTTTAATATTTGAAGTATTAGTAAAATTAAAAATCTTATTATATAAAAATGAGTTTTCAAAAGGTTCTATTTTAAATGACATGCATTTCACCCATTTTTTTAAAAAATATATTTTTTACAATTATGAAAATTCCAAAATTACTTTGAAAAAATTGCTTTTTGAAAATTAATATTAGTTTATTTCAAAAAATTAATTGATATGAATATGTTATGAAATGTTAGTTCAATTTTAAATAAAAAATAAAATAATTTTAAAATTTAAATTAGTTAACAATTAATTTCACATGCTTTGCTTGTTATTTACATTCAACTGTTTATTTTTATTTTGAATAATTTTATAGTTGATTTATGAAAATATGCACTTCTATTCTTATTTTGAAGAGAAAAAAAAATTTATAATATAAAAATTAGGGGTTTTCAATTATTTATTTTGTACTTTTTCAGGAATTGAAAATAAACTTCAAATTCATGTTGTCCCATGTCCATTATCAATTGAAGTATTCCACAATAAGGCTGAAGAATCAGAATGATTTTGAGTGAAAACTGATTTTTGTTTTTCTTAAATGAATTTTTTTTTCTTTTATAATTATTTTAAATTCTCAGAAGTATTGGATTTTGGTATGTTTATTATACATATTATGTTTACATAATAGATATAGAGAAAAAATTCCTTGAAAACATATATTCAATTTTTTTACAAAGATGAATTAGCACCTTTTTATTTAGTGAAAAAACAAATTTTGAAATACATAAAAATCTTGCAAATTATTCAACTAATAAATTGAACTTAGCATTACACTTAATATTAATCATAAAAGCTTATTAATATTGATTTTATAAATAAAAACATTGAAAAGAAATGTCAGTAGCAAAACTATAATGTTTTAATAATTACTAGTAGTAAAATTAAAATTTTAGATATGTTTTAATTAGAATATAATGTAAACTAAAAGATACTTTTATGTCTGACGATTGTATTTAAATTATCACCGTATGCTAAATGGTTTATATTATGTATATTCTCCAGCTGCGTTACATTGTAACCATGTTCTCACTTTTCCCAATTGAGATTACAAATTTTATTAATACTATAAAAATGTTTCTATTTCCTTAGAAGATATTATATTTTCTTAATGCAAAAAGCCAAACTGAAAATAATTTTACTTAAAAGAATAGGAAGTGATTAATACCACATAATTGGTCATCTAATATTTAAAATATAATTAACTAAGAATTGTTTTTATAGCTAAATTATTTATGAAATATTCATCAGTATTAATGAATAAATATTAGTGAAAGAAGAAATTTTAATATACATGTAAATATTTGGATTTTTCTAATAAATTGTAATTTTTTGATATGATAATCCACAGAAAAACACTGAGTAAGTTATTGTTACTATGTATTTTTTTTTAATTTTTTTTTTTTTAATTTTTTTTCATTTCAGGTTTCAATCAAGGCAGAATTATATCTGGAAACAAGAAAATTTTTTCCTGTTCCTACTGCAACTATACTACTCCAGGAAGAGGAAATCTTAAGAGACACAATCTTATTCACAGTGGAGAAAGGCCATACATTTGCAATTTGTGCAGCAAAAGCTTTAGGCAAAAGACTCATTTAAAGCATCACATCTTAGTACATATTAAATGAAAAAAATTAAAAACTAATAATAAAGGAAAACCAATTTGAAAAAGGTAAAAACTAGTTAATTTATTTTTTATAAATGATAATTTATTTTTATAGATTATAATATAAGTAGTTTTGAATAATCTTCCTTCTACATTTTTTATAAACAGAGAATAAAGATATCTAATGTTCATTTTTTAAGTCTATGTTTGAATGAAAGAACTATAACAGTCAATTAATAAAACAAATTATCAAAAATAAAAGAATTTTCAATATACTTTTAAATAATAACTTACTGTGTTTAAAAATTTAATATATTAATTTTAAAAAATAAATCTTAATTATAAATTGGACACTAATATACAATACCAAACAAACTTGATATAAGTTTTGAAATATAACTATTTTAGCAAAATATTTAGTTTGATACAGAGGGAAAAAACCTTTATAAGCAATCTGGACATTCAATGTAATAGTATGTAATGAATTTTGCATTATACGAAATTAAATATAATTTTCAACAATGAACCGAAATCCACAATCGTGATTGCTTAGCTATGGACAGTTTTAGTTTATTGCTTTGAGTGTAACTAAATTGTTTTAAAAAGTATTGTGCAAAGTAACTGTGTGATAAAAAATAATATATTATACAGTAGTTCTGGATCAATCAAAATTAATTATTCCAAATGCTAACAATTTAAACAATTATAATCCAATTATAGAAGTAACTTTTTATTTGATAATTTGTAACTATATTATGAAAAAATACATTGTAGTCTACTAATGTAATAGTGTCAGAAATTATATTGATAACAGAATCTGGAAAGGTTAATTTTTTTAAAAGATCTAGCAATAAATCACTTGACACTGTATTTCTAAATGAAATGAAAGTAAAATTTAATTTATTTAATAATTGCAACAAAACAAAGAAAATTTTCAGTTTTAGGGAAATATATTTTAATCTTTGTTACAAATTATTAACTTTTGATTTGGTGGGATAAATTTAACATCCTTTTTTTGTAGCAACATAAGATCAATTTTAGAATAAATGTCTTAACTTTTAACTACAATTTGTTGATAGAATTATGTCTGAATTACTTCAACTATTGGCAGAGAAAAGGATCACCAATTCTTTACCTCAATTTTATCATAATTGATAATTAATTTCTGCTAGCTAAATGATGATTTCTGTTTGCTACCGTCAAATTTTAGGGGGGGGGGAGGTTTATTGTGTCCTCAATTCAGACACGGCAACATTAAATAAACAAAAAATAAAGTTCAGCAAACATTTGAAAACAAATAGTTCCAGAAGAGTTTATGGGCTGCTCAGTTGCTTTAAAATGAATAGTAAATATGAAAAAAAGATTTGGACTGCCAGTTTTTTTCTGATTTCATAATTCTCTCTAAAGCCTAAAAAATTTTCAAATTAAATTTGTATCTTACATTCTGGTACTAATTTTTGCAACAAGTTGACTAAATTGTTAGATTCAAACACATTTAAAAATATTAGCAGATTATAAAATTAAAGATGCCTGCAATTTCTCTTTCAATAGTAAATGAAAAATTTTTAAGGTTTACTAATTTGCCAGTAATATTGAAAAGAAAAAAGTAAAAAGTTAGCTTCTCCAAAAACTTATCACCAATTTTACCAATGACGGACTTTATATAAACAAATACATATTCAAATAATAGTGCAATCTTAAAGAAAGATCATATTTTTTGAAAAACATCTATAAGAAAAATAATCATGAGCTACATTCAAAGGTGAAAAACATTATAACAGACTCAAATAATAGATAGCAATAATTCAATTATTGCAATCTATGTTTGTCCAATTATTAAAATCTAAACTAGTTGTTTGTATTAAATATTTAAAACATTAGTGTAGAAAGAATGTATATAAAATAATAAAAGGCAACACAGTAATAGTTAAATTTTTAATAAAAATTTTGCCAAGTTAAAATATTATCTTGTTGAAATCAAAAGTTGTACTTTAATAATCTCATTTCTTTTCATAGTCCAGTATTCCTTACAGCATAACTGCTGATTTTGCACATGCCTAAAAACAAAAAAAAAAACAAAAAATGAAATATTTTACTATATTATAGACTTAAATAAAACATATATAATAGTACTAATAACTAACTATTCAGATGTATTAACTGTCTGCTTTAACAATGGAAATAAGTAAAAAATTTATTAAGTCACAAATTAGATCACACATAAAGAAGAAATTGGGGGGAAATTTATAGCTCCTATTACATCTGCAAAGGGGGGGACATTACCGACCACTATCTCCATAATATGAGAAAGATTTATCACTGCTCATGGTATGTTATTAAACCATGAGTCATTATTTGCTTGTCGCTTTTAAAAAAATTAAGTGTACTTTCATCCACCAAAAAAGCAATTCGTGGTTCTAAAAAGTGGGAGTGTAGTAGCTGTAATGTTAAAACAAATTTGACAAATTAGTTAAACATTTTTATAACCTTTTGTTAATCTAAGAATAATTATTAGATATTTTCTTGAGTCCCAGTATTGAGTACTTCAACTGATTAAGATGCTAATTTGTCATCTGAGCATTGAAAATCTGGGAAAGTATAGAATACTAATTGAAGTTGGCATTAGCAACTAGATTGTTAAACTTGAAATTAGCGGAAATTGTATTTTCAAAATTTGAAACCCTACTAGATAGGCTATTCAACTTTGGAATTAAAATAATTTTATAGTAATATGCATTGCAGGATGCATGCTGAGCTTATGTGGTTCTGTAGTATCTTTCAATTACTTCTTTATAGCTGAAATTACTAGCATTGCTGTTATTTATACAGCTGTAAATATGAATTTTAAATTCTTAGTTAATTAGAACAGCACAATTTTTTTCAATTGTTAATATTTAGAAATATAAGTTCTTTTTTCCCCCTGATTCATTATATCCATTTGGTCCCTTGAATCCCTAATAATTTTTCCAAGTATTAAATCAAATTACAAATTATCTATGTAGGTAATTTATTCACTTAATTACAATCATCATACCTACTTATATATGCAAAAAAGTAAAGATTAATTTCTGTATTTGAAAAGAAAGTCTTAAGAAGCGTTTTGAAAAAAATGAATTCTGTTGAATAAAAAAAAAGTTAATATCTTTTCTCTATAGTAAGAAATGTCCCAAAAGACAAAAGTTTGATATAAAATGCAAAGCTACACATACAGAATGTCCACAGACTGAAATTCAGTTAGTTTTTTTTATTTACGGGATTGAAATAAAATCTAAACCAATGGAGTGTTTCTAGTTGAAACAATATAAGAAAAGCAAAGTATGCTATATGAAAATTAAAAACATTTCTCAAGATTAAAAAAAAATACAAAGTGATTTAATAAAACATATATATCAATAATTCTAATTGCAGTAATTAAATGCTACAGTCAGTGACATTTTAGTTTAAGAAATATTAAAAAGACAGAATAATGTTGTACTCACTTAATAAGATAAATAGCACACATGCTAATATATATAAGCAAGTTATATTTATGAGTAATCAAGTTAAAGAAAAATTAGATTAACAAAAAAAGATAAACTTACATATTATAAAAGAATAGTAAATAAATTAAATGTATGCATGTTTACTTTGATGTAAATGTTAGAAAAGAATTACCTCCTGCTTATTCCAAACATCTGCCCAATCTTTTTCTGCAATGGCAGGAATAGCTTTTAGAAGAATGTGAGTTGCTTTAGCAGCATTATTTTTCATTGTAGCCATCACATCTTCAACACAAACCTGAAAGGTATTTATTAAGATTTCTCAATTTTATAAAAAAAAATAAGAAAATAAAAACCTTTCATACCTATAGTAAATATAAAAGCTAATTAAAATATCTTTCTACATAAAAAAAGGACATATTTCTACTCAATTTTACCATTCCTTTAACTAAATAACAATTTCAAGTCTTTGCTTATGATATAACTAACATGGAATTGATATATATACATACTGTTAATACTTCATTTGGAAGATATCCAATAGATTAATGCTTTCAAAATTAAGGACTCTAGCTATAATTTTTAAAAATGGTTAAATTAATTACTCGCTCTCCAAACTTTATTTAAAAAAATAAACCATCCACATATTTGGAATAAAAACTAATATCCATTACTGAATAGCATAGTATGACCTAATATAACTAGTTTGTCAATTAATTGGGTATTTGAAAACTATCTACCATAATTTGAACATGCAACTTTAATTTAAATTTTAAATAAAAAGAATAGTAACATAATGGTTTTCACTTCAATATTCTAAACATTCAGCAATTGCTAGTTATTGAATTAACAATGTTGCTATAATATGATTAATTTATCAAAAAAAATTCCTATATTGAAAATTTAGATGACTCACCAATTAGTGGAGGGGAAAATTAGAGCATTGCATTAAAAAGTTAAATATTCAAAAGTATTAATGGATTAATCATAATTTTAAAAGGAAGCATTTTTAACATAAATGGTAACACCTGTTTCTGCTTTTCTCTTTTATTTACATAACTTTTAGAAATAACATTTTTAAAATATCACCTTAAAATTTTATATGATTTATTACAAAATAAAACAGAAAATACAAATTCCTGTATGCTTTAAACAGCATACAAATGTATGTTTAATGCAAATAATGTTGGATTTGATTAGTTTACTACACTATCGTTTCTAAAAATATTTAATAATCCAAAAAAAGTTTTTGAAATGTACAAAAAAATTATCATAAGAATGTAACATTTTGATTAAGCATTTTAAAATGCTCTATACAGTCATATATTAATTTTATTTTCAATGAAACTTAATATATGATCAGCATTATTTATATAACCATTATTTTCATTGCTAATTGGTGTATGACCTCCTAATATTATAATAAATAAAATGAATTTTTTTTTCAAGCCAAATAGAAGCACTGACAGTCTAAATCATTTTCTTCCAAACCTGCATTGTTATCATGTAAGAATATGATATTGTTTTGGGAATGAGGTTTTCTGGCATCAACAAAAATCCATAGGCGAAAAATAAACATTTTAATCCATAGGCAAAAAAATAAACATTTTATTGTCAGAATCAGCATCTCAAAAAATCAGTTTTTAATAACATGGTGTCATTCCATTTACAAAAGCTCTGATTTTAAAAAAATTAATTAATGACTATAGCAAATAAAACCTAGAAAAAAGTCATTATTTAAATTGAAATAAATAGGAAATGGGATATATTTTTTTAAACAATAAATGCAAGACACAGGTTTTTTTATAGTTTGCGTTCGTGATACTACAATGATTAATTCAATGAAACGATTAAAATGAATAAAAATATAATTTCACTTACACAAGCACATGGTGCTTGGCCGATCAAGAAATTATGGTTATGACATGATACATTGAAATATGCATAGCAAATTTCATTTTAATCTTTTTATTTTTTGTTTCAGAACAATTTTGAAATTTTATATATCACTTTATTAATACAAAAAAAAACTTATAGGATGTTTTTGTAACGATTGACTCTAAAAAGTTAAATTTTATAACTGTTACATGGTTTCTACTTTTTGTATAATTTTGTTTGTTTGTTTGTTTAGAATTAATTTTAAAGAAATTGATATTAATGTTTTTGGGATTCCTTATATAATGCCCATAAAAAACAATTTTTTTAAAATAACTAATTAAATAATTAATTTTAAATTTATGATCTAAACAATTAACAATTTTATATAACTTACTGATGCTCCATCATCTCGCCAACAATCATAATCTGTAGCCATAGCAATAGTAGCATAACAAATTCCAAGTTCATTTGCTAGAACAACCTATGATACAAGCACCAAGTAATATATCAAAATATTCAATTTCTACTTTAGTTAGAAAGCATATGTACATATCTGTTAAAAAAATCATACTAAAATAATAGATGTGAAAGAAAAACAGCATTATACAAGAAACAATATGTAAAGTAAAAAGGAATAATACATGCACATTTAATTAAATAATATTTTTAAACAGAAAACTAAACATTTTTAAAGTTAGAATTCATGAGAAAGTGGCATCTTTTCTTCTTTTGTAAAGTCACCATTTTTTTTAATAAAGTAGGTAATTTTTAATACCATTTTTGATATAAAATACAAAATTATACAATTATTTTTGAAGGGGGTGAGAGAAATGCCCTTAATATTGAAGGACCATCAAAATTGTTTATATTTCAACTTAAAAAATAAAATATTATTTAAATGTTAATATACATTCAAATTTCTCTTACTTCAGGAACAGTAGTCATGCCAATAATATCACATTTCCATGAACGAAACAAGTGACTTTCTGCTTTAGTTGAAAAACGGGGTCCTTCTATAACAACAATTGTTCCAGATTCATGGAATGGAATTTTCAATTCTTTGGCTGTTTTAATCAAAATCTAAAATAATCAATATCAAAATCAAATTAACCCAAGTTTTAATCAAAATCTAAAAGTTTGTAATAATTAAACACACAAATGACTGAAAAAAGCCAGAAAAATAGTTGAGATGAAGCTCTTTAAATAAAGATTTCCTTACAAAATTTGAATTATATAGCACAGAAATTTTTTCATATTTTTTACAAACAGTTTAATTTATAGAATAGATATGATCCAAGCTTTCTCTCCCACCGCTTAAAAGAAACCCTATTTTTCTACTGGGAGAAGCAAACATTTAAAGAGCAATTTGACACATAGATAAATAATGAATATCTTTCATATAATAATGAATTAATTTCAAATGATAATTAAAATTAATTCTGATAAATATTTAAATACATATTTTCATTCTTTTTTTAAAAATACTAAAAACTTTAGAAATCAAAAGTATTGATAAAAGGAATATCAGTTTACAGTTTTTTTTTTTTTTTTTGTATAACAATTTGTTACATAATAATAATAAAAAAATGTTATTATTATTTTTTTTATGTAAAGGTCAGCAAAATTGTGACAAATGCTTCAGTTCATTTTATATTCTTAACAATTCTTCAAAATGATTTAAAGCTTTATTTCACATCAAATTTATGACATGCAACTTAAATGTCATCCATCAAAAAAGTTATACCCTTATGGACATAAATTGTTGTTCATCTCATGATTTCCACAGCTGTTCATGTCAGGAATGATCAGTAGAAAACATCTGGTACTTTTTTTTTAATGAAAATGATCTACACAGAGAAAATAGCCTTCAATTCCTTTAATAAATGCCATATGTTTTTAGAGAATGAGAAAGCAGATGTGTAATGACAATTAATAGAATAATAAGTATGATTTAATCTAAATCAATCTTTAAAATCTTTTCTTATTTGTCAGAAAATTTCCCAATTTAAAGATTATATTTAAAACTTACTAGTATATAAATTAATGATTTTATAAAATAAATTAATATTAAAGAACAAATTGTATTTTGTATTCACTACTAAAATATGTTTAAAAAATTACAATTATTTAAATAAAAAAAACAGTCATTTAAATAACTTAAGTTTAAATACCCTAGTTTTAAAGTGATAATCAATTCCTAATAACAAACTTTTTTTTTTGAAAATGAAAAATAAGCCATACTAAGCATATTAATGAAAATATATTAATTAAAATAAATAATGTGAAAAATAAAATTATAAATTTGAAAAATTCAATAAGTTTTTAAAAATGGCATGTTATTAAAAAATTATTTTACACTGAAATCATTTTTTTTTTCAGGCACATCTTGCATCTGATAAAGTATTTCTTTAATAACTCAGAAAAGGACAGCAGTAAAAATCTTTTTAGCATATATATATAGAAAGAGATAATTTATAGTGAATGTATAATTATTATGCTTCATTTTTTCCTGTAGTGTTCAAAAGAACATGTTAATAAAAGTTTTATATTTTTTCAAGCAGTTTTGAAAAATAAGCCACAAAATTTTCAAATTTCATTTACTGACAAATATTTTTTAATAATATTTTCTTTTTAAGGTGATGCTGAAATATAGTAAAGCTAAAGTTTGAAAATTTCTTTGCAATAAAATGGCTGTCCTATGATTAAAAATCAACTTAGAAATAAAAATTCACTTATATGCAGCAATATATATTTGGTTTTTAAAAGTAGTGAAGTAGTTGAAATATTAATTAAAAAAATAAGAAATAATATAAGAGGGGGGGGTAGAATGCAAGAATTTTTCTTTGAAATAGCAGATTTATAAAATTAAAGACAAGACTGGATAAATTCCAGGAGGAAAATAAGTACAATTTGAAAAAAGGAAGCAATCTTTAAAGAAATAGAGAAAATCTGTAATTCGTCATTTGTGCTTATTTTTAACAAGCTTCAAAGTTCAAAGGTCTAATAGACATGACTAAATACCCATTAAGCTAAATTGATAATGGAATCTTTTATTACCTTCTAATAAAGAATTTGTGAAATTAAACTTTTTTTTAAAAAATATTTTATATAAGTTAAAATTTAATAAATTATTTCAAATAATAAAATATATACACTTGCTTTTATTTTGAAAAGAATTAGACATTTTAAGATTCATTTAATTAAATAATTACTTCAATGCAATGAAATTGTGCTAAAGAAAATACAGTTCAAATTTATAGCATTTGTTTTGCAAAAATAAAGCACTTTTTTTCCCTTATAAATCTGAAAATGTTTAAGCCTTCTTTAAAAAAAATTAATAATTTACAATTGCACATACCTGACGAGTTTCTGGACAAAATGGTGTATGCATTGGTATGTGACAAACACCTTTCAAGGAAGACTCTTTTCCATCATAAAATGTGCTATCTCTTTTAGTAGTGCTATTTAAAAAATGAAATAATGCAATGAATTTTAAATTATTATATTCATGGTGGAGAAATACTTTTAAAGTAAAAATCATAACTTTATCCACCATTTTTTATAAAGGAAAAATAAAAAAATAGCTTACCGATCAATAAACTGATCTGGAAAAATTATATCTCCAGGTTTAATTTCTTCCTTTAATGATCCACATGCATTGGTAACTATTATATGAGTGCATCCTTGCTCTTTCAAAGCAAAAATATTTGCTCTATAATTTATATTAGATGGCATAATATTATGCTTTCTTCCATGCCTATTATATAAAGTGTAAAAATAAATAAATGAATAAAACAGCAAAAACTTAAAATTTGCAAATTTAAATAGTAGTCCAAGAAATTTGGCATAGATTCTTACCTAGCTAAGAGAACACAATCAACATCCTTTATTTTTCCTTCAATAAGACAATCTGAGGGCTAAATCACATTAAAAAAATAATAAATAAAATGTTTTTTACTGAATAATGTATAAGCTTCCAATAAAAATAAATATATTATCGACTGAACAATCCTTTCTAAATGTAAGATGATAGAATACAGATCTTTACAGCATCATTAGATTTTTAAAAGTTTATAATTTAAAAGAATGAAACTTCAAAAACATTGTTTATAATTCTTAATTATATAACACATGAAATATATTTACCGATCCATATGAACTACTACAAGTAATTTCTTTTCTCCCGCTTAAAATATCGGGATCATCTAATCCAGAACCTCCAATAATTCCTATCTAAAAATGATAAAATAACAAGTAAGCATATGATATTTTCAAAATCATTTCTTTAAAAAATGTTAAAATAACTGATGCGTACCTTCACTTTCCTTGGCGCGGCCATTCTTAACAGAACAGTGAATTTAGATTAAAAACAACAACACAAAAATTTTAATTCCAGCGTTATGTCTCACTACCGTACACGATCGGTTCTTCCGAATTGTTTAGTTTCGATTCCAGCGCCTACACCCTCGTATGTGATATTGCCAGATAAGCTTTATTTTAAAAAATAATGCTGTCTTGTATTTGTTCGGAACTCATTAACTGTAACCGCATTTAAAACCATTTTATTGTTCCAGAACGAATACAAGCTATTATCTTAACCCTTTGGTTGCGTAAATCTTTCAACAAAATGAGTTCAAAATTGCGAAACGTTTCCTACTATGCACCTTTGAGTTTGAAAAGAACTCAAAAAATGATGCAAAACATTCTAGTATATTTCGCAGAATAGTGGACAAAGTAGGGATGACGAATATTTTAGAAACGGTTATTACATAAGCAATATCAAAAAGTCACAAATCTCAGTGACCAATACTTTTCAAAAATGGGTGTGATTCAAATCACTGGCACGTTATTATTGGTTAATATTTCGATTTTAGGTCTTGGATCACGATAGAAAGTAACAATCGATACGATCCGTCCAATGGACGCTCTCGAAGCCAATTTCAGTCATGCATTGGGAAAGTCCCTTACCCACTGGTGGTCTTTCCAGGAACAGACCACCCACAAATAGTTGTGGCGGACGGTGGGACCTTTGATCACACGCAGAGAGCTTAGCTTCCTATTACACAAAGAGTCTACTCTCCCCATCGCTGGAAGCTATGCACAACTTGTCATTGTACGAAAACTAGATTTCTTCCTCATGCATCTTCAATGAAAAATATTAATTTGTGTTTTTAAACAAATTTCTGTCGATATTCAATGCTTCAAACAGACTTCATATGGATTTATATCATTCTTAACTGGGTATAAACACCATAATTACTAAATTGCCTCGATTGACACGATTTGATATTAGCATAATTAAATTTTCTGTTTCTAGTTAGCTTGAGAATTCTGCTGCTCTGAAGGATTTTCGTGTTTTAAAAAGACAGAATTATGGCTTATTATAAAGCTGTTTTAAAAGTAAAAGAAATATTTTAAATTAATTGCCAGTGATAAATTTCTCATCATTGCCTTATAAAAGCATTTTGGGAAAGATGCACAAAAATTCACGCAAATTTAAATACTTTTTTTTAAAATTTTATAACAGAGAATGTAAAGGCTTGCATCACGTATATATCAACAAAATTGTTTAGCTATCATAAATATTATGGTTGGCAATGTGATAAAGAAAAAAAAATTCTTCGTTTGTTAAAATTTTGTGGATTTCAGAATTTATCGGGAAATAATTTATGTTCACATTTAAAATATTTATTTACTCTTTTTGCTTTAAACTGATTTTATTTAAAATATTTTTAATTGAAAAGAACTTAAATAAATTAACAATTAAAATAGTATTTCTTATGATTCTTTTTATTTTCCTCTTCAAGGTGTTTTAAGGGTATATAAGAGAACTGATATCATTAGACTCAAAAATATAATCTCATAGATTTGCAAAAACGTCATTTCAAGAAAATATTAGTAATTTGTACTAAGTCTCGTTCAATCTAAACTTAAGATTTTAACCCCTTGGCATACGAATTTATTTTACATAAATTGTTAGTTTAATTAGATGACGCATACTATCTTAAATATATATTGTTATCTTGATTCTTATAATAATATAACGATTATTTGAAATGTTGAACCATTTCTAGGTGATTTTTGCATTTTTAAATGCTTGTTTCTGTTCACTTAGATGCAAGCTTAAAACTGAAAATTCAATAATTCGATGTGCGTATTAGCCACGACAATATTTGCGAAGGGGTTAAAAATTAGAATAGAAAATTCTGAAAGTAAAGGAAGATAAATTGCTAAACAACACCAGTCTTACGATTATAAGTAATGCGTACTTTATATTCTATTGTTTACATATTATTTTTAGTGGACTTATACTTTATCTTTTTAGAGAAAGTTTTAATAATAAAAGAAATGCATAGAAACTATTTATAAAAATCATAAATTTCCTTAATTATAAAATATTGATTATAAAACTAAAATACCTTCAAATTAACATTCTTATAAATTCAAATATTTGCATTATTAAGAAATATATCGCATTTTTAAGAAATCTCTTTTGTATAATTTTTAGCCGTGTTTCATAGAACACGTTTTAAAAAATCGGTATTGTGTAGGAAAGATATAGATAAACTCGTGTTAGTGTCTCTCAAAAACTATATACTTTTAGGAATTAAAAATAATAATATTTTTTGCAAATGAAATGGCTCGAAATGTTATATTCTAAACTTATAGCCGATAAACATGTCTTAAAAATATTTTATAATGAAAATAAAATTTATAATGTTATGATTTAAAATGAGATAGTTTATACCGATTTAAAAAAAACTGTATACCTGGAACATCATTACAGAGCCAAATATCAAATTTGCTGAATATTTTTTTATTGATAATTGCGTTTCTAAATAAGAGAGAAGGGAGCAAAAATTTGCCTTAAGTTTATTAATATCTTCTCAACGCGAAATTAATAATATTGGACATTGCTACCTAAAAAAAGGGAAGTTAATCGATTTTGTTGGGTCCGAAGTTCTAACTATTATAGATTTTAAATTTTAACTATTGTCAATTCTTTAACTACTATAGATAAGACTATTTCACTTTGAGAATTTGTTATTGATTGAGAGCATTTGGAAAAAATTAAGAAATTTAGCACAAAAATTGCAAAGCTTTCTCAAGTATTAAACAAACACACACACATTTATATATATACATGAATCAAAAATACTAATTTAAATACGTCGTGCCTTTTGTTCGGGCACTCATGTATGTATGAATAATTCTCAGCTGTCTTATGAGTACAAACATTTCCACACTAAATTATTATTTCCAAAAGAAATTGTTTTGAAGAAAGACCGAAATTAATTTTTAAATTAAATAAACTTCATTTTTGGAGAACTGATACCTTCTTAAATGATATAGACGAAAATAAGAAAAATTAAATCTATTTTCTTCAAAACATGTCAATTTTTTCTATAAGAATTAAGATTTAAAATGTGAAGGCATTGGAAAAGTATTATTTAATCTTTTGGTTGCGGGAACCGAAATTCGGAAAAGTTACTTTGAATGCGGGCATTCAGTGAAGAAAGATAACAACTGCTTTCCCCTTCCCCGTGGTGTTAATTGGTCATCTGTCCTCTCCGTTTTAACTAGGTCGCTTTTTTGCGGTTTTACTGCTTCTGGCCCGCTAGAAAAAGCTTTTTATCGCAGTTTTTGTTTTCTTTTTCTGGAACATTTTTTTACTACTTGCGCATGAGAGAGTAATGAATTAAATCTTATGTTATTAAATAACTTATAACTCAAATGAATGCGTTATAGTTATTTAGCACATAAACAAATTGTTGTCAATTTTTCAATCATATTTGTGATTAAATAAATTACTCAAGCCTTACTGAAGCTGTAAATTTAATTCTTATAAAGTTTCTTCTGACTCATTTATCTTTATTAAATGCAACAATTTATATGTCATGTATAAATGTCGTACTTGATTTTTTTTGAAAATATTTTCATTTCTTTGCACAAAACACATATAAAATCCTTTGCTATTTTGTAAATAAAATATATCTGCAAAATAGCAGGCGATTTTCTGCTATTTTGTAGATTTGAATTTTTTAAATATCAATATATTGAGCTTATGAAATCGGATATAATTTTAATTTCTAACATATTTCGGACGGTTTTTATTATAATTTACTAGTAACATTTCTTTGTTCTATTGTCTCTTCTTATAATTTATTGTGATTTTTTTCCGAGAATTTCAATTACTCATAACAATGTCATATTTCTGAAAAGTACGCTTCACTTTCTAAACAATCAATAGCCGATTTATAACGAATTTTTTTATACATAAAAATTTATTAATTTGTAGGTAATCACCAGATTAAAGAAGGTTAATTTAAACAAAGTAAATTATATATGGTTTACTTAGAATTTGATATATAAGATTTCATTGCAATAAAATTATATTAAAAAGTAGTTATAATATTTTTTTAAAAAAATCTTTAATAAATAAGGCTAGAATTCTAAACGATCAGCATTTGTTATGAACTACAAATATTTTTGCAAGCAGATTATTTAGATTATCTTTCAGAAATGCTTAAAATTAAATCTAGAATTCCTGCCATTTTTACGCAGTCACTTAATTTATTTGGTTTCAGTGCAAATATTTCTGGAAAAATTTAAATGTCTAGTAACATTTCAGTTCTAGTAACTTTCATTAAAATGAAGAAATAAAGATTTTAATATTTATATAAAATATAAAATAATCATTATATAAAATATAATGACAAGGCGAAAAAAAACCTATCCGAGGTTCAATTTAGTTTTTCTGCACAGTGACGAATTGGGATCAAGGATGTAACAAGTTATCTAGGGCGCGATAATCTTCACAAACCATTGTATCAAAAATGAAATTTCAAGTAATTCTTGATTAAAAAATTTATCATTTGAATAAAATTATAAACGCATATTAGAATAAAATTTTATTAAGTTAAAAGCAAATTCATTCGTGAGCTCTTATCAATGTTACTTAAAAAATGTCGCTAAAGAAGGGTTCACAAAACTCACTAACGCCAACAGTGATTATAAACAAGCTGGACAAAACTTCCTGACCCTAAGAGGTGTAGCACAAAGGGAAAAGGAATTTTTAGAGGCAATTACGGTTTGCCGGAAATTCAAATTCAAGATAATTTTCCATTGGTTTTTCAAAGTGTGTTAAATATGAAACATAGTAATGTTCAAAACTCCTATTGATTAAAATTGGTGCATGGGTAAAAGGTTTACTGAAAATTAGCAAATGTTTTGTGCTTGGGAGGTCTGTCCTTCATTCACCCTCTTCGTGGGTTTACTCCTCATTTTATGATTCCATTTCCGGGAAAAACTATCTGAAAAAGAGGATCAATACCTTTCTTTTAAATAGGCAATTACCTAACACATACGGAGATTTGAATAGGTTTTTTTCTGTGGGACTCTTTCTGATATTTGCAGTTTTATTTTATTTTCGACTTATTGCATCTTTAAAAACTGTAGTTTTAAATAAAAAAAAGCAATTGCTATGAGAATAATTTTATTTTATAATTTACTAAATTTGAAATTGATAATTTTTAAGAATCTCTTTTTTAAACCTCTGGTGAATATATTTGATTCATTAATCTTGATTATGATTATTGTACATTTCAATTCAAAATGTTCTCAAAGCATAATTTATTTGACTTAATGTCAAAGAAATAAATGAAGTTAAAATACAAAGTCGCAGGAGAATACGCGATTTTATGCAAAAAAGAAAGTTCGTAAAAAATTCGGAAAATGTGTTTAAATGACATTTGGATGGACAATAGGGAATTTTTAAACTGATTTAAAATTTTATCGCAGGCAATGATATTAAGTATTAAACTTGTCGCTGATTGTATTATACCATTTGTTATAATTTGAATTTTAATGTAGTTCTACATCTTATAAGTCTTACTTAGTTATTATTTTATTGCAAGATCAAATTATTTTCTCCAATATTTTTATAAACACAAAAGAATATATGCATTCACTTAATGATAATGCATTTGGAAATTTAACCTATAGAAAAAGTGTAAAAATGTTAAAAGCACATGTCCTTCTACGGTATACTTGTACAATAGTGTAGTAGAATAAAACTATTAATAACAAAAATAATTAAAAAAGTTTTATTTCGTAAAAACCTTATTTTTCTGGAGCTTACGAGAAGCAAACTTTGTATTGGAGACATTTTACTATGAAGAAATGTGATATGATAATGGCAGGGTAAATAATTAATATTTTTATTCATTAATGGTTATAATATATTTTAACACTCTTTTTTTCGATACTATGAAATCAGACCAGTTTTAATTATTCTTAAAAATACACAAGCACAAATTAATAGCAGAATAAGAAATAAATTCATCCCATATAAAATTTATGCAAATATATACATTTTTTTTTGTTTTAGGTAATAAATCTTTCACCATAATTTTGAGAAATAATTTTACCATTATATGTAACAAAAATGTTTTAATAGGTTTAAATTTTTTTTAAAAAAAAAGTACAAAAGATCGGACACATTTAATTTATGACAGCTAGAACCTCACGAAAGAAAAAATTATAAATATATTATTGAAGTAAGTTTTATGCAGTGTTATACATAACAATTGAATAGCGATTTCCAATTCCTACACAGAATGGCTGCCTTTTTAAATTATAAGGTAATTTTAATTTTTCTTAGAAATAGAAAAAAAGAATGATCTATTCTCACAAAGCGGAAATACGACGCAATAAGCAACAGTGAAGCTGTTCCCAGGTGGCTGGAATTAATTTTCCTCTACTGTCCAGAAGGGGAAAACAATATCTTTACCAAATTTGTGACATTTAAAAGTAGTAAATATAGCAAATATTAAGCAATGTAGGAAATGGAGAAATTTAATTTTAAAAGAATCCCCTTTCAGAGCATTGGATAAATATATTACTTCATTATTTCTTTAAAATTATATTTAAAACAATCATTTTAGAAAAAAAATAAGTTTATATCTTTTTTTTCAAAATATTTTTTTAAGAATACAAAAATCCGATAAAATGAATATAAAATTAGATATGCTTAGAATAATCCATCCTTCCAACGATTATTTCTAATTCTATACAAGAAAGGAATGATTTCCTTTATAACGATTTTTGAAATCGCATCCATAAAACTATGCATTTTGTATAAGAAATATTTACACAAAAGCTTTTTTTTCCCCAAAATATGTGAAACAGAAATGAATATAAGACCTCTTTATTGTATAATGCGTAAAAAATAACCAACTTAAAACATTTTAATACACAATTAATCATTCTCTTGTTAATGCACAATGAAACCTGATGATAAACACTAGACAATGCTTCGTTGTCAAAAACAGTAAAAAATGAAATAAAATTATCAAAAACTACAATTTGAAATTTAAGTAAATTAATCGCAATATTTTGTTGATATTTCAGCAATGTTAATTTTACCTTGGACCACTGAAAAATGTATTGAATAATAATAAAAAATGTATTCGTAATTCTTAAAAATTAATACACGATAGTCTTATTTTTAAATGAATGTGCCAAAAAGACATTGAAGAAACCAGTCGAATTCAATTTCATGCACGATAGTAATGTAAAATCTTAAATCTGGTTGTAGGGAAATGTGTTGTAAGTGAAAGAGGAATAAAAAAAAGTGGATTCCTTTCAATCTAAAATCGCAAATTCTCACAATTCCCCGTATTGACAATATGCTATCTCAAAATGGCTTGAGCCGACAGCTTTCAAAGAAAAGAAAGGTATCGGGTGATCCCCGACCCTCCCGGGGGAGGAAAGGAAACCCTAGAAACACAAAGCATTCTCCCTTTGTGCCCTCAGGGTTCCGTCTCCTTAACGGGAATAAAGATAAAAGGAGAATTCTGTGAAGGGATTGAAAAGTGACCCGATTATTCTTGGAATAATCGTAACACTGAATTGCATATCACTGAAATCTATCGGAGCAGTGAATTCTCCCTTTCCGATAATTTTCACTGTAAAGTGATTAGTCACCCCTCCCCCTCAATTATAGCGACCTTGACTTTCCAATATTTGCATTGGACAATCCGCTATTCTATTATTGCCTGCGAAATGAGTAGTAGCGTGACCTCCGATAGAAGGCTTGTTGCCTTTCAAGTTCACTTACTTTGCTGGCGCCATCTATTGGTAGAATTTAGAAATAAAATAAAAAGTTTAAAGAAATGACATTTAATTTTAATTCAACTTTTTAAGAAAATTCTTTACTCTAATAAATAAATGAAATAATTAATATTTAAAAAGAATTTAAAAAATAAACTAAAGTAGATAAAATAATTTGAACACTTGTTTCTTACGTTAGTAAATTAAGTATTAATTATAATTAATAAATTTTAAATTTAATAACAATTACAATTTTTTAATTAATAATATGATTGAAATAACAGATATTTAGAACAAATATTTAAAAATAGCAATTGCAAAATTATTTGTGACTCAAAAAAAGGTGGATTATGCATCTCTAGGACAAAGAACGGCATTTGCTAATCCAGAGCTGAATGAAACAAACGGACGGGAAAAGAGCGAATTGCACAGATACACAGACGAAAAAAAAAGTGCATTCCCGTGGAAATCGTGGTTGCAGTGAGAGGTTTAATAGTTCCCTGCTTTTAATAAAATTTATATAATTCATAAACCTTGTAGTGATTGATAAACTCAAGCCTATTTTCAATTACTCAATACGAAGTATTCAAAGAACGTCAAAAAAGCAAACATGAGATTTTGATAAGTTTCACCTTCTCAGACGTCCCTAAGTCTTGCAAAGCGACATTGAAGCTTATGAATCTAGATCTGAATTTGAATTTGATAAATTAAAAATGTTTCTTGTTAGACAATTGAAAATTCGGCGCGTGGTCTTTACACCAGACTGGTAAATTTTTACTAAATTTTGAATAAATCCATTGATCTGAAATTTATCTAGCTCACTGAGTACATGTGAACACATTATGAATATATAGACGGAATTTGCTATACAAATTTAGCATCTAAAGTATAGATACTTATTAAAATTTGAATCAAATCTGAATCAGATAAGAGTAGTTCATCTGTAATTTGGTCTTACATAAATTATTTAATGACTGATATTAAATTGCAGTTATGTGTTGAATTTTGATTTCAATAGGTCGAAAAAGGGCATTAATAATGATATTTGGTTTCCTTCACGAAACACAAAATGCTCATGTGTGGATGATTGAAAACAGAAATTAGAATTTTTGTAACTTTCATGGGCTTTCTTATCTTAAAATTCGCTATTTTGGGGACGAAAGAGATGGTAGTTTCATTAGTCAGCATGCTAGAAATTTGGAGTGACTACTTCCACTGTGAAATTAAATTTAATCAGCGAGTTTTTTTAAAACTAAATTAAAGAACAAAATATATTTATTAGAAGCAATTCTTTGATTTTAGTTTCTATTTAATATAAACATTTAAATGCTTAAGTATTGTTATGCTTACCCGATTTAGAAGAAACCAAAGACCGAAAGAAGTCATTTCATTCTTTTATATAAGTAAAAAAAATAATTAAAAAAATAAAAGCAGCAAAGAACTTTAATTTTTTTATTTATTTGATAATATACATATATTTATGTATAGAATATAAAAAAATAGATATCAGAAATACAAGTTTTAATGATGTCGAGTCATTTAAAAATTATATAATAAATTATATCGTAAATTATATACATTATTCTCGTAAATTATATCGATTAAAATATATTCTCTGTAGAAAATGAGAAGTAAATAAAAGCTGTAGATGCTTCAAATAACATAAAGAATTTTCTTCAAATTCTACAGAGAATATTATCCTGAAAATCAATTAAATGTATAAATAAGGTATAAACGCTCAGTTATCTTCATTCCATCAGTTGTTAAATGGAGCCTGCTATGAGCCTCAAAATGGTTCAGCTGCTGTGACCTCTTATTGTATATCCTCTGTATGCCATTGTAACGACTTCAGATAAATGACGGCGAGAACACATCTATCGAAATAAGTTTCCCACAGGAAAATAACCCTTTGCTGTTAAGGAATCCCCCGATAGTGGAGGAATTTGTTAAAAGCAAAAGAAGGCAGACATCTGGTACTCATGACGAAGTACAGCGGTCGAGCTCAGATGTGACTGTGCGATTTGTGCGGTCTTTAATGAAATGGACATGAGTTTGGGAAAAACATTAGAGTAAGGAAGCAGGAGTGTCCCTGTCAATAGATAAGAGACGCTCTCCTTTCAAACCGACAATAATGAGTTCGGTGGCAGATGACTCTTCTTTTCTTCTGGAGAGACCATCCCAGAGTTGTTAATCGATGCTTTTCCCTCTCATGTGATTGGAAAGATATCTTAGATCAGATGATCCAATAGAAGTTGGAAAATATCCTGATTGATCACTTGTCATGGGAGACTGACCCTATGAGACCCAAATAAAAAAAAAAGATGGAAAAGATGGTCAGAAAAGAAGCCGACTGACGAAACGAGAGTTAGTGATTGAAGAGAGAATTCAGCTTGGAATTCTGTGTGAAAATTCTCAGGAGTGAATTTGAGAGTGTAACGTAAGCAGCAGCACTCTGTAGGCTGAGCCCACGTGAAGTTCATCTGAGCTTTGGAAATTTCAATCGGACCACCGTGCGTCTCGTCTAAAGTGTGAAACTTCATCAGATTTTTGGGAGAACTTCCCTTAGTTAGACAGCTTTGTCTTCAGAACTGTTATTCCAGCGAGTTCATCACCTTAAGAATCCGGCAATCCCAGAAGGTTAATCAACAAGCGGATAACCCCGAACTTCAGGCTGAATCTTGCGGGAATTTTACGAACTCTGTCATATCCTTACTTCCTTACTTATCTGAACACAGCACCTTCCCCTAGTGGAACTCTGAGTGGGTTGTACTTATGTACTTGTAAAATTATTTATCCAAGAAGGTGTACCTGTGTGTAATATATAGGTATTATAACTGGAAATAAATAAATTTTTATTTCCCAAAGACCTGAGTTTGTTTTCGACGTAACTCACAAGTAGCCCCGGCCAAAAACATTACACCATCAATAAATAAGGGTGCAAGATCTTGGACTAGGAGTTGTCTAAATGTTTTAAGCACATAATGAAAATCCTTTCTAATAACATTACAGCATCAGTAAAGGTTTCAATGAAATCAATTTAAATATTATTGGTCCCTTATTATTAGCTGAGAGAGTATTAAAAGCCATATAATGTGGCACTCGGAAACCAACAGAAATGAACACAATAAAAATCAAACTCATACAATTATTTATGGCTCTTTCAAATAGCTTGGTTAGAAAAGGGTATGACACTGATGAAACCCACTTGTTAATGAAATATTCATATCCTTTTACATATTTTCTTCTAAATTTAATATATATGTACATCTTAGATAAGATGTAATAAACTTTTATCAGTTTAGCCCTTTATACTTTGCAGCTATCGTGTTCATTTGTATATAGATAGATTGACTTCCACAGAATGAATTTCGTTTAAAATTTGATAGAAGTTTGTAAATTCTGTGCATACATCTAAAAGAAAGTGTTCATATATACTTCTAAAAATGTGATTTTCAGATTCGAAGGTGTCTGAAAGATTCGCCAAAATATCTAGTTTGATGAAATAATTACATTTATCAAACGAGAAAATAAAAACAGTAATAAACCAGTGAGAATGGTCTCCCCGAAACTTTCTCGCATACTCTCTAATAAAGGTGTTATCCATAGAGAATGCCTTGAATGATTTAGACGTTCAATAATCACGGAATATTGCCCTTTAGATTGAATTTGGATTTTTACTGAATCTTTCGTTCCAATTTTTTTGGAGGGGGGACGACGTTTACACCTAGCATACGGCTAATAGATCCAAAAAATAGCTCATTTGTGTTTTAGGCGTGTATTTTTCAACCGATTAAAGCAAAAATTTGATATAAAATCATAAAGTGATAAAATCTCATACCGAATGTGGACGCTTAAATCATTTCGTTTTTGAGTTATCACGTTTAAATATTTCTGAATTTACATTTCGACTCCGTGTCAAATTTAGTTCAAACTTTAAAAGTGACTCTATTATAGACATGAAATCTAGCTACCAAATTTTATTTAACTCTTTCCATTTTGTAGATAACGTGTTAAAGCGCTTTTGAATTATCTTTGTCACAGACAGGCAGATATAAATTTTCTTAAATTTTATTTTTCGGAAGCTTAAAACGTGGTGATTCGTCAAAATATCGAGTTCGAATCTTTTTTACAATTGCAATCCTTTCTCTATACTACTTATACGAGAAAGAAAACTGTTTTATAATGTTTTATAATATATTAATATATGCACTGCTAAAAGCAGGGTCGAATAATTATAGAATTATGTTCTTTTAATATAAACATTTTCTTAAAAAAATTTATAACAAAGACTCAGAAAAAAATCGAATTCATAAGTTCACTTAGCTATCATTTCCGAAAGACAACCATAATTAGGAATGAATGAATCTATAAAACTATTGATTAATCCAAAAAATAATTAGTCAGACGATAAGGATATTTTAATTGGTTCCCTACCAATTTTAATTTTTTTAAACTTAACATATATTAAATGATTAAACAGCCAGTATTTATAATTGTTTTTCATTAAAAAAATATGAAATATAATAAAGTATATTAGCGATAACCA
This sequence comes from Argiope argentata, assembly GCA_026289955.1. NCBI lineage: Eukaryota > Metazoa > Arthropoda > Arachnida > Araneae > Araneidae > Argiope > Argiope argentata. The sequence goes on along the minus strand of JAOUZG010052315.1, from coordinate 6,693,842 downwards.
ATACAATCAAGATTTAAATTATTGAAACGAAACGAAAAGATACAAGGTAGTTTGCTTGTTCCTTCAGAATGACTAAAATTTCGAATTGAATGAATTTAGGTTAGAAATGAATAGTTGTCCTTCATCTGTGAAGTTCTCAGGACAGAATATGTATTTGTTTCGGGTTATGGTAAAATATAGAGCAGGATAAGAAAGCAATTATTACACGGCTTATGGTTTCAAGGAATTAGGATCAATTAAGAAGCTTCTGGGAGATGGGTGTTTCAGGCGAAGTGTTGGAGTTGCTGAGATGGTAGAGGGGGTCAGGGTTAGAAGAATCATGAACTGAAGAGATTTAGTAGGCTAATGGGAGAGCTTCTAGTGGCGTATGGGAGGGTTTGAAGGACTTAAGGTTTTGGGTTGTTGTTAAAGGCTTCAAAATCAGCACCTTTTTTTCCTTTTGTTTTGATCTGTCTGATAAGGAGAAGGTTGTGAAATTCTTGAAGAACTTTATTTTCTCTAACGGTGTCAAAGTTCTTTAAAATCTTGTAATTTGGGTATATCGCTGATTTTCATACGTGGACATTGGTTTTGTTGCGATTTTCTGAGCTGTTATATGGCGCAAGATTTTTTTTTTTCTTTAAATACGTTTTATTTAGTTGAAGCCTCAGAAAAGCTTTATAAGATTTCAAATAGTCAATTTTCTTGCAATTAATACTATTTGTTTTTCTTTCTTATTTTTCATTGGATCATTTCTTGTTGAATGATCTTCATTGAATTTATTACATCCGCAGTTTCTGACAAATTGGTGGTTGCCGGGGCAGCTGTATTGATTGTTTTTTTTTTCTGTACGTTTTTTTTCTACTTTTGAAGTACATTAACTGATCCAGGCTGTAAATGATTTTGGTTTATGATCAAGCATTATAAGTGATGAGTTTAAAATGTTTTATGTTAGAAAGAGACCTGTCATCACAAAGTAGTTTTTGCTAAGAATACTGAAGGTAGATCATTTGCCACCACTTACTACTTTTTTTTAAAGTGCCAATTGGTGAAAAGTAACTTTGCAGCTGGCTGTTTTTAAAAAAGGAAAACTCAGTATTTTGTTTTAGTTGCACATTATTTTCCGGAGAAAATGAAAAATCTACATGATTTATAGATGTTTATAATAAATGGAAACATTATCAACTGTTATTCAAGATCACGAGTGTTCTATCACTTATTCATTTATTGCTTGGAAAATGTTCTTGAAACGACAAAATTGATGTTATATTATTGATACAATAAATTCGGTTAGTATAAATAAGAAAATGGAATGACTTAAATTATTATTTCAAAGAATTGTAGGTGATTCTATTTTTAGAATGTAATAATATTCCACATCCGGGAAACATAGAATAATAAGAACGTCTAATAACAGAATTCTTTTCCAGTTTATGGAATTAAGTAATTACGACCTCTAAATCATATAAATAGAATAAAAAAAAATTCAAAAATAGGATTGTATATGATTTAGCACATACACTTCAAGAACAAATTATTCCTGCATAAGGAAATGTTCTTATCAAAATTAAATTCGATACAAAAGTAAGCACGTATTACAGTTTCCAAATGGATTCCATAAAATTAGCGAATAAATTACAGTTTCCAAATGGATTCAATAAAATTAGTAAAATTCGAAATAGAAAGGGAGAAAAAAAAATACATTGAATCCGGCCTGAAGACTTTTTCAAGGGTCTACTACTGATATTTCTCATATAAAAGACTTTAGTCTTTATTAGGTACGTAAATTTTGAAGAGAAAAGACTTATAGGGTTTATTGATGTGAATGGAGAAGGACTAGCAAAAGCTGTATTGGAAACATTAAGTGAGCTTGATGATGCTACAGCTTTATGAATTGTAGTAGGCTGGCATACATGGAAGGGAAAATATAAACGAGCACAATTTACAAACAGAAAATGATTTCTACGATCAAGCTATCATGCGAGATTATTATTTTTAAGTCATTATTGGCCTTAATTAATTTAAGCCATTAACCAATTTCAAACAATCACAAGACTTCTTGCAATTTATTTGTCTAACCAATAACATACTTTTAAGTTATTAATTTATAATGCCACTTCCAGCAGCTTTTTTTTTTTTTTTTGATATTGTATAACGTTTCTATTGCTTATTTTCTACATATACAAACAGATGTGAAATTCTACAAAATCATTTAAACATTACTCTTAAACCATTACGCGACACTCATAAGGAAGCCATAATAGATATAATTAAAGCAGTGTATATACAGTTTGAGCAAAATTGTAATACCTTAGAAGAATTCATTGATGCAAATAATAATGTAGCGATATTCGAAGCTAAGCGTCTATTGGATTCAATACAAGAAATGACATTTATTTTATGTTTAATTGTATAGTTTACAATATTATTCAAAATTACCACTATCAATAAACAGTTTCAAATAAAAACCATTGTTCTTGACTGGGCTTTTAATGTAATAAATTTAAAACTGAAATCCAAAATTTAAATAAATTTCAGACAAAGCAAATGTAATTTGAATCTTTCAGAACGTTTTTCTAAAAAAACGAACTCTAAAAAAAGAAAAATTATATTTCTAAACAGCAGAAGATAAAGCTATAAAAAATTCGGTTGGGGAATTTAGATATATATACAGATAGAAGAGAAATTTAAAAGTATTTCAAATTAGTCATTGGTATAAAAATTTAAAAACAGGAATTAGAAAAATGTTCCAAACAATTTGCAACGTTTTACAATAACGATATTGATGAAAACCTAATCAAATAATTGCGTCGCTATAAAAGAAAGGAATGTAAATAATTCTCTACAGATATTGCAATAAATATTGAATATTAATTAACAATTATGATGATTTCTTTCTAAATGTATTAACAGTGTAAAAACTTTTCTTTACATTACCAGTTACTATAATAAATCCTGTGCGCTCTTTCAGTAAATTAAAAATAATAAAGAATTGTCTTCAGTCAAGCAAGTGTGCATAGCTTAAACACATTTGCTTATACTAAGCATCTAAAATGGAATGAAAAAAAGTGCAATATCCTTGAAGCAATTAATAGCATCTCACATTAACAACAACAACAACAAAAACAAAAACATGCAGTAGTAATTTGTATTCGTACTTGTAGATTTTTCGACTTCGCAAAATTGTCGGACCCCAATTGGTTTTGTACCCGGGCCCCTTCATAGAGAAGGCTGATTCTGGCCATAACGCATGATTCTACTATTTGCCGCAGAAGTTAAATCTACAGATCTTTGAAGATAATCTTTAAAAATGAGGTAGGAGAGTAAACAAAGTAGCATTATAAACTAGTTAGAAGTTTGTGGCATTCTACACTTCAGAATATAGTACTAATAAAACTGTAACAAAATACTAGACAAAACAGTTTCTTCACGAGCAATAAGATCTTTTCATCTGTTTGTGGAATTATTCCATTGTTTTTTTTAGACAAGAAGTAGAATGGATTCTATGACTATCCACCATATTTGCAAGCGCTTTAGAGAGGTTTTAAAATTTCACCCTTGCTGAGAAACGAGAAATCCAAGTATTTAAAATTGTATGAGTTGCGAGAGCCATATGCACTATGCAGAATGTTTGGCATACCTATAAATTAAAATGAAACAATATTTCTAACCATTGAATGGAGGATGTGGTACAATTTAATCAAAATGAATGTACGTGAATTGAGCATCCAATAGAACAAATGCACTAAATAGAGTTTGTTATGTTTGAATACATCAGTTAGCTGAATTATTCACAACCCTGGTTTTGTTTTGGATGTATTTTCTTTTTACAAAAAGCAATATTTAAAAAATGATATCAGTAGTTGCTGATATTTCAGAATAAAAAAAGAAATGCAAATTTTTCAAATGTTATTTCCCTAAGGTCTTTAGAAATGAAATGTCGAAAGGCTTTGAATAATTTCTAATTATGTAAAAAAATGCCTTCAAGTGAATTCTTTTTTTAAAAATTTTACAGGTGCATCTGATAAGAAAAAAAAACTGAAATTCAACATTAAATTCAGTTTCAGCAAATGCTTTGTAATCTAATGTGAATGGTTTGATAATTGTTCTAGTTTCAACTAGTGGATCCATGCTTTATTGCTAATTCCATCTACACAGCAGATATCCATAAAAAAATGTGAAATGCAACTTGTATTAGCACGGAGAAAATTTTCTAATTTCTGCTTAAAGGGTCCCCCTCCCCTATGGTATATTAAAAATTCATGAACTTCGAGCATGTATCTAAATTTTATAATTGAAGTATAAAAAAAGAATTGAAAATTTCTTAATCATAAGTAGACAAATTTTGCTAACTTTTAGAAAGTTTTAAATATAAAAATATTATTGGTTCCCAGTTTCCTTTAGACAGTTGCAAGAAAGAGAAACTGAATGATGAAATTTGCCTAAATGTTTATGAAGGATACCAGGAATTAACTGTTTTAGCAAAAGTAAATGCTTTTTCAGTTCATTTAAGCAGATATTTTAAAATAAATATAAATCTTATTAAGATTACTAAAATATGGTCTACTTTAGGAATGAATCAATGATTAAAAAAAAAATTATATATTCTCCAAAATCACCACAGTTGAGAAACAGTATTTTAGGATCTAAGAAAGTTTTCAAAGATATCTTCTTGATCAGGAAGAGAAGAATACCTTCATCATTACTTGGAATATATATCATTTTAAACTATAAACTCTGAATCTAAAGTTACAGATTTTAAGTGTTAAATCTATTTTTTTAAAGTTGAAATGAGAGTGTTTTTCAACCTGCCAAATGCAATAAGTGTGTCACATAAATGTTTAAACATCATTCAAATTCCTTTATTAATAAATATTTGAAAAGTGTTGTCTGCATTGCATTAACCAAATTGTAGCTGAATGATTTCCAAGAAACCAAAAGGCGTACAAATAACAGGATCATGAATGTTTTTTTTTGGGGGAAGAAAAATAAAGGGGTAGTTTCATGAAAACTTTTCTAATGAAAAATATTTCATTTTATTATCACCTGATATTTAAAGGGAAAAATAATAAATACTAAAATACGATTTATCTCAATAAAAGAAAATTTATTTTAAGAACCAAGCTTCAGAGTTCTTTAATTTTTACATACAAAAATAAATATGAAAAGAATTTATACATATTATCTTATAATTACAAATAAGTAATGAAAACATGCCAGATATTCAGTTTAAAATTAAAATGTAATCAAAAAATTTATCCGTCACATTATGATAGCCTTTGCAAATTTAAATGTCACATTATTTAATTATTTTTGAAAATATTTTATAATGGGAAATGATATAGTAAATGCAAAACACAACCAAGATGTGTTCTGAGCAATGACAGTCACAGAAATAATTTGAAAGAAAATAAATGAATCTTTGACATTACATACATAATAAGTAGTTTTAACAAATGTATTAATTTTAAGTTAAAAGAAACTTAATAACAAATGCATTTACATTCTTTTGGTTTAAACATGTTTTTTAATTTGATAGTTATAAAATGAAAGTAAATTCATTTGATAATCAAGACTGAAGAATATATCTCCAAGAAAAATTAATCCATCAATCAGTAAATAAGTTTAGATATATTAGAAACAAAAGTAAAGTCAGAATTTTCATTTCAAAAACAAAATATCTATGCAAGACTTTTAGAAGTACAATAAAAAAAAATGTAAGTCAAAAATTGAAGTTGATAAAAAATCATGAAAATGCAAGAGGAAGTTTTATTTAAATGGAATAGTTTTTTTTTTTAAATCCATGTATATAAGTAATAACAGCACCTATAACATGGAATTTATTGTTTTATAATATAAACCCTGCAAAAAATACAGAATGTAGGAAATAGGTGATATAATATTCAACAAATTAAACAAGTACTAACAAAAATTTGTACATCAATGAAATTTAATACTTTTTACGAAAACTTTTTATATAAAAAATTTCATTTTGGAACCTGAATAATTTTTGTAAATAGAAAATGTCAGAACATGACTTTAGTGATAAGTACAGAGAGATCTCACTACTGGAATAACAGATATAAAAAAGAATGTATGTGTATAAATATACAGGTAATTTTCTAAAAAATATATTTCTTTAATGTGTAACATTTAATGTATTCAAAAAATGATTCATATTTAAAGGGGAAGGGAAACAGAATTGCTTATAGATCAAAATGGTCTAAAAATGATGTGATTTTTTTTTCTATACAAGCAACGAGAAATCACTTTTATAATCACCATTTGTACAGAGAAAAGCTTATTCCTCACACAGTCATCCAATTCATTTGTACAGAATGGTCAAAGAAATAAAACTTCTATCCCTAAAAAATAATGGAATTTATTTATGTTTCTTAGCTTCTTGCACTACAGAGTTCCGAGATTCTTCTGAAGACTTTTCAGGAGTACTTTCTTTTGATGTTTCTTCTTCCTCATCATCTGGATGATCAGCATAACTAAAAAAGGCAGATATTATTAGAAGAGTGGCAAAGAATAATACATTACAATATAATATGCAAAATTAATTAGCTTTTTTTACTTAAATATTCCCTATTTCCTCAATAAAACTTCTCACAGAAAGAAGTTTTAATTGACTATTTTTATAATAGAAAGAAAAAAATTTAAGTGGTATATAGTTACTGCAAAATATGTATTTCATACTTAGAAAACAAAATATCAAATTTATAATACAGCTTAATTTGAATTCATTGTTATTAGAAGTTTCAGTCTATTCTATTCATTCTGAATATTTTAAAGATAATAATTTAAGAATTAAGTTAAATAAAGAGAGAATCCTGTTTAGTATCAATACTGAATTTGAATGCCATTAAATTAAACATAGTTGAGCAAGTACATTATTGTTTCAACAGATATCTGCTTGTTTCTTTGATTTAGATTCAGCTCAAAATATGAGTGTTTCAAATTAATATTCTGATCTCAAAGATTATGAATAAGTAACAAACTTTATGCAAGGTTGTTAAATTTCTGAAAAAGTCAGATATAGAAAATATTTGTGTGTATTGAACAAAAAAATTCACAGTATTATTTCTAAACATAATAATTTATTTTTATAAATTTGTTTTATATTACTGTTTTTCAGATATAGAAAATAGGGAAGAACAAAAACAATGGAGAAGAGAATATTACAAGAGGAGTACTGCCTTTTAATTTAGAGTAGAATATACTGGCTTTAATTGGTTCAAGTCTATTCAAATAATTAAATGTAACAGCAGATTTTCTGAGAAAGATATGGCAGAATACATCTATAATTATTCTTTTGTGCCCATTAGGAATTAGAGATAATCTATAAGATATACTTGAAAAAATATTAGCTACAAGATTTTTGAAATAATTATTAAAAAAAATTGTTAACTAATCAAAATCATTTTATCTAGAAACTATTAGAATAACTGGTTGGCATCTCAACATAATCTAGAGATGTTTACACCAGATATAGATATTTTATATTAAAAATATTTGCATCTTGAGTGTGTACAAAGATAATTAATTTCTATTTATAATAAAGATGAATACATGTACGTGTTGATACTGTACAGGCCTTTTGATATCTCAGCTACTAATTTTAGACTTCAGCTACTTATTTACTTACTTTTGACCACGCTACTAAATTTAGCCCAGATATACTCTGAAAAGTGAGAATGTGCACCTAGGCCTTCTTTTTTTTTGGTGCTAATTTTAATTAAATAAGCTAGATTTTGAAATTTTCTCCCAATAACTTTCTAATATATTTCTGTATAAAAATTATTTTTACAGTTTCAGATATATTTTTAGTATATATCATAATATTTACATAAATCGTTTCCACTTCTTTATCAGATATTTGATTGCATGATTTTCTTTTACTGTTCAAAATTACAGAAGGGATTCTGTTTAATATCTAAGGACAAATAAAAAAAGAAGTGAAGTTAATATACCACTAAATTTAGAGATGAACCAGAAACAATAGTACTTTACATCATGGAATTGGTTTCCATTTGAAAAGTTCACATGTACATTGAACAGAGAACATGTAGGACTCTTAAAATAACAATAATGCCAGACAATCTGATAGAATCATGAATATGAAGCTTTATTTAAACAATTTAACTGAAATTAAATAAAATCAATATTTAATATATAATTAGTCTGAACTGGATAAATTTCTTCTGAGATACTTTTAATAATTACTAGTTTATCAGAGAAACATGCAGTTGAATTCCACATTACAAGATAACATACTAAGAAATCTCAAAAATGAACAAAGCCAAAAGTCTAATTTTGAAACATGGTTTTAATGTGAATCACTTTTAACCGAACTGATTGTTTAATTAATTGATACAGTTTTAAGAAGCATTTTATATTAATATAAATGGAACATTTTCAAAATCTTATAGCAGATAATATATGACAACCATAAAAAAAATGACCTACAGATAGAAAACCTACTGTTTATTATATTATTGCTGCTAAAAAGGTGTTCAAAAATTAATATTGTTTAGACAGAAAGTTAATTAAATATAAAATGGAATTTAAAAAAATAATTATAAACACAGATAATTATATTAGTGTGCCGGCTTTCTGGCACAGAGGTAGCGCATCTGCCTCGTGTTTTGTGATTCCCGTGTTCGAGTCCCGGTTCGGGCATGGTTGTTCTTCTGTGTGCTATCTGTGAGATGTGTGAATGTGCCCCCCAGTAAAAAGGGGTTGTGCAAGCGAATGTGGTGAGTGGGTAGCAAAGTCGTACTCTTGGCCCTACTCAAATACAAGAGACGCTTCATTCGGCTTAATCTGCTGCTGGGTTCAGCAGGGGGCTTGTCCATGATAAGTGCCATTTGACACAACAACAATAATAGTGTATTTTTTTTAACTTCAAGCAATTTAGACTGTAAGAAGAACAAATACCGATTTATTCCCCTAATTTTTTTTAAAACACAAGACTTCTATCATACTTACGCAAGCAATGCCTTAAAGTCACCTTTGATAACTGCTACCAAACCAGGGACACCAATACAGGCAGGTACTAAGTATAACAGTGCAGGCTGCAAAAGAATATATTTGAGTTTAGCTACATCATATGGTTTTCAACAATAAATAAATAAAATATAAATATAAAACAAAGAATGAAACTATTCAATATTTCTAGAATTTATTTGCTATAGCAAATTTGTTTATATACAGATCTGACAAGGAATATCGAGTTTATGGTAGCTAGCTCAAATACAAAATGTTACAAATACAAACAGTCATACTACCAATATTTATACACAAAATTTTTGATTTCTATATAAAAAAACATTTTGTTTCTAACATTCAAACTATTTCTCTAATGATATATGAACAACTCTGCAAATATATAGCAAAAAGTTTTTTTTTAGAGAAGGGTAGGATGTTTCTCAAAATATTTCTACAGCCTACAGAAACATAAATTACAAATGTTGGAAATTCATGTACAATTTAATTATATAT
>JAOUZG010052315.1:6672229-6684256 GCA_026289955.1 Argiope argentata | reverse complement strand
ATATATATATATATATATATATATATATATATATATATATAAATAAAGTACTATACCTGTGCATGTTTGAAGTATGACATGATGAATATAGTAAAAACCAAACCGAAGAAGTACGCACAGAAACTTGAATAGAAATATAATTTCTGACCTCGTTTCAAACTAAAAAATATAAATTTAAGTATTATTACAAAAATATCAAAATTCAATTATATTTTGTTTTATTAAAACAATTTTCATTCATTAAAAATTACTTCCAGTGAAAACGAAATATAGAACTTTGAACTCGATTAGTGGACAATATAAATGCAGTTTCACTTGATGTTTAACCCTTTCATTACTAGCCCATTCATGAAAGTTCTATTCTAATGGTTATTTGGGGACCAGTTTTTATTTCCAATAAAGGATGCAGAATTTAAAACAAATTCCCACCAAGGATGCTCTTGACTGACATTCACAATTCCTAATTAGAAAAAGAAATCAGTCTCCAAATAGTATAGTATAAAATTTGCGGTGGTTATAGTATAGTTAGTGCATGTAGGTTAGCATCCAGACTAATAACACATCAAATTGTTCCCAAACAAAATTATGCATTACTAGTTTTAACTTTATTATATAAAAAATCATTCTAGGTAATTTAACATGCAATATGAACAGCATAAACTGCCTCAGTAGGATTTTTACAAGATAATAGATCCTTAGCTTAAAAAAAACTTCATCTTACATACTCACAAATCTTTTCTTGCTGTAGGATGGAATATCTTATGCTCATTATAAAATGAAATTTAAGAGAAGAAATAGGGCACAAGGCAGAATTTACATAAAAGATGGTCCAACTCTGTTTAGCTCAAATGCAACATTTAACATGCATGAATTTAAATTTACAAAGGCTAAGACTACAGAATGAATCTTATTGTTTAATATCTACATGAATATTGATAAGTTGACAATTCAATTTCAAGACAATTGTAGTCAATTTAGTGAAAAATTATTGACCATGCTGCCCTTTTGGTAAGGGAAAAAAAAAAAAAAAAAAAAAAGCACTCATATTCAGCTCTTTTAAAACAACCATTAAAATACTATTAATTTTAAAATCAGAAATCTTGCAAAGAAATTTCCAAGTTAAAGGATGTTTCTTTATACTCAATGCAAAGATATGCAAGTCTTGAATATTAGCCATCACCACATAAGAGATTTACCTAAATAGCTTCAAAAGCTGTAAACATTTGTAAGTTACAAAAATGATATTACCTTTCATCAAATCTTAAAAGAAGTGCAATAAAAATTCCAGGAATGACTACATCTCCAAGACCCAACATTGCAAAATTGCTGCTACCCAACCAATTTTCAAGTATGTCTTGAGGAAAGACCACTAAAATAGATTGGTAATAAAAAAATTAGGGCAGCATTTAAAGTATATTATTGCTAATGAAAAATGTTAATTTAATGTAAGATATTGAAGGAAAAGACAAATCATTTAAAATAATTATCCAAATATTCATGTTAAGATATAAATATTTTTAATAATAATATAGGCTCTGGTTATTCATTTGGCTCTAGAAATTACACTAATACTTGAAATCTCCCATTAAAAGTTTTTTTTATTTACAATTTTTTATCAACTTATTTGTTTAAATTATATAAATATATAAACTCTTAAATTGAATTCAGCATTCTATTGAAAAATTATGCATATTATTTAATATTTATGAATAAGTAATGTTTTGACAGATATTTTAACAATTATTTATTATTATTTGGTATAATTTATAATTATGTTCAACATTTCTAAGGGAATAGCAATGGCAAAGAAATGGTTTTAAGCCTGAAGCAAGCATTTCCCACACACCCAAACCACCTACATACACCATGTTAAAAAAGCAGGTTAAAAGGATTATCAAACCATGTTTAAAAAACATTTTATTTGATTAATATAATTGCTAAAGTAAATTTTACTATGCAAAGTTTTGAAGGAGGCTTAGTTTATTAAAAATAAGAAAGTAAATCCAATTGCAAAAATGAAAAATTAAGACCAATTTAAGTTTAAAGAAAGTATATGAAGCATGCCTAGTTAAAACAGTGTATATTTTTATAATTCAAATAATTCTTTTTTAAAATTTCCTGCTTAATACATTCTTTCAGTATGAGTAGTTTCCATGTTCAGATACTTATTTTAAACAAACAAAGAACACAAGCAAACATTTAAAGATTAAGAACACTGATATTCCTTTATTCAATTCCTACTATTATCTTACACATTCCTTATATATTTTGTTCACATTTTCAATCGTTAATAATATACTTTTTATTTATCCACTTAATTTCACGCAAAAGTTTTAAAACATGTAGTGGATGGCATTTGATGTTAATACAGTTTTTTTCAAATATTAATTCATTTTTTATTAATAAATTAAAAACTAACTTTCTTTCCAAAAATCTTCATTCCTCCATCACCAATTAAGTAACAAATTCAGTCCCCTCCCCATGCTAATAAAATTAAGCTTAACATGTTTTTGGTCAATTATTTCAAAAGATTCTATTTTCTTAATGTTTGATGCATTTAAAATTAAACATTGTTAATAAATTGATTTTTTGGATTCAATTTGAAGGACTTTCAAATTAAAATAATACAGAAGAAAATTAAACATTTTCTAATCTATACTGTGTTACCCTCAACTGGCGTAGAAAATTTAACAGGAATTGAGTGTGGTCTGAGGCAGTTCTGATTTATTTTCGATTGATAAGAGATTTTCTTCGCCAGGTATAATTTTTTTGATCAATTATTTATATTCATTGCAATTATTTAATAAAAAGTAACTAAAATAAAAATGTCCTTTGTTGTAGGAATCCACTTATTTTTTTATATTACTTGTTAGATAAATTTTTAAAGCATAATTCAGTTTCAAATAACAATTCATAAAATTTATCAAAGATCTGCTGTATAAAATGTAAGTGATACTTACATTTAATAGGTGCTTCAAAAGATTTTGCAACAGTAACCATAACATCAGTAGCAAAAACCTGCAGGTAGAATATCATGAATTTATTCATAAAATGGATGAAATATAGGTATGCCATGTTCCTTCAATACTCATTAGGAGTCAAAATTTAAGTGCTTAAAAAACATTAATTAACTTTTAAAGATGCATATTTCACTACACAATAATAGAAATATATTCAAAGCAAACCGAATAAAATAATCTAGTTTCTATTCAATTTCCAACAATGTTGGTTACAAAAAACTTTTTAAAATCTTGATAATTTTAACAAACTAATAATTAATAAACAAAAAATTTCTGAAAAAGTAGCACATTACCCCCCCCCCCTTAATTTGATTTTAGAGAGGACAGTATGTCCGAATATGACCATCTTTATGCGGCTAATTTTATATTTAAAATGAGCTAATTGAAAAGAATTAATATGGAAATTGTTTAAAGTTTTTGAAGTATTACAATTCAAACAAAATCAATTGATCCTCTTCCTTCATTGTCATAAATTTTATAAGACTTAATTTCTGAATTTAAGAAAATTGACATTTCTAAAATGACCTTATATAGATGCACCATTTTTTCAGACCTTTCAAGTTTTGTTTATGAAAAGTGTAACTATATGCAGAAAACATGATCAATATGTAAAACACACAATATCTTTATGTGCAAACCAAATAAATACAGCTACTTACTTCAAGCAGTTTCTTTTAAAACAACAAGTCATTGGAATCATTCTTATTTTTCTTTATTAAATTTAGTTATTTTTGAATAAAAAATATAAAATTTTGTATTTACAATATTTTAAATATAATTTTCTAACTAACTAAATTTTTTTCTGAGCTTAAGATATTTATAACTATTTTTGCTATTCATAAGAAATTCAAGTAATATTCTCTAAAGAGTTTCTAATAAATCAATTGTTCTGGATGGGAAAGTATTCCCAAAGAATGATCTGAACTAAAATTAGTTAAAGTGAGCCCCATGTTTACATCACTTACTAACTCATTCATTATTTTCCCAAAATTTTATAACACAAGTTAGGACAAGTCAATTCTTCTTTAATTAAATATATTAACCCTCAAGAGCATGTATGATAAGGTCAAATATATTATATATAAATGAAATATTTAAAATATATATTTATTTACCCAAAATACATCATAAACGAACAATCCTCCAAGAAGAGTGCAGCCTATGATTACTTTGTTCAGATGAAGGAATTCAACGCCATTTAAAGCAAATGCCAGTCCAAATATGTTATTAACAACCCAATGCTGCAAAAGCAAATTCAAGTTATAATAGTAGCTTATTTACCAATCTATAATGCTTAGTCATTATATAACTGCATTTTAATTGTAGTTTTTGAAAAAAAAAATTATGTGCATAAAATGAATTAATTTTAATAAAGAATTTGAAAATAGTATGCATAATTATTTCTTCCATAATAAGTTTGACATTCATTGACCTTATTCCACACTTTATTTTAATAAAGAATTTAAAAATTGTATACATTAATAATGCTTTTATGGATAAAAGTTAAGAGTAGGGAGTTGAAAATTTTTATTTAAAAAGTTTTATTAACATTTTTTATGAACAATAAATGATTTCCAATAAAGTTTGGAAATTAATTTTAGTTCAACACCCTAAAAGGACATAAAACTCAACCTTTATATTCTATTTAATAAGATATATTTTATTGCATAATATAGTAAAAACTCTTAATATATATACTTTTTAAAATGTTTTACATGGAAATATGAAACGGTAATCTTTATTGTTTATCAAAGTGACTTTAAAATACAAATTTGATTTGAAAGTAGAACATCAATGCAGTTACACTTCTTAATACATACAATTAAAATCCATAAGAAATTTAATATTCACTGACCTTATTCCACAAGTAAATTCCACCAACGATAGCACACAACCCAAGTGCAATAATATCTCCAGTAACAAAGGAAAAATTAAGAAGTTCTGAAATAAGTAATATTTCCATAAAAATTTATATTCTTTTTTTTAAAAGAAATATAAAAACTATAATGTAATTTAATTCATAAAACTATATTTTTTCTAGTTAAATATCTTTATACATAAAAGAAAAGAGTAAAAAATTCAATAAAACATTTTAGTTTTTTGCAAAGCTAATTTACCAAAAAAAAATGTTTTTTTTTTAAAAAAAAATGACTGATGATCTAACAATTAAATTCAGAAAAGTTCACTGTTTAGAGTAAATTTCCCATTTTCATCCAAGACAATTTTCCAGCTGGTCTCAGTACGTGAATATGACAAATGGAAAAAAATGGGGGCAACAATGGGATTTCTTCATATATAGTAGATTTTTGACTGAGCAGTATTGTGGAAATAAAATAATGCTATTAAGTCTATGTAAATGTAATAGTATTTAAAATCAACATTTCGAGATAATTATCTGAAAATCTACTGATGTTACACTATATATGCAATGGCTTTAAATTATCCATACTCTCAAAATCACTTACTTTCTGTTAACCTGAATTCAAATTTAACTTTTGAATTGTGTAAGATGCTTCTACATGTTTTGTAAAATCTAATTTTTGGAACTACCTATTTAATATCGTCACAATGTCATGCGGAAACTCGACGACTAAAATAAAAAAAATTGTTCAGCTGAAATTTGCTTAGCTTATAGAATTTCTTTTTAAAGTTGTATAAGCTATGAATGCATTTCCATATAATTTGTCTGATATTCATGTTGTTATGGCATGTGTATCCTTCGAGTTTCTTAGCATGGATTTGACAACAAGCTTTTTTTAAAAGCTAAAAAAATTTACCTTCTGCTTAATCATGAAAGAGAAAAATGAAACCATTATTTAAAAGAAGTCTTCTCACACTCTTTTATCAGAAATTTTATCTCTGTAGTATCAAAAACTCAAAATAAAATAGAAAGTACAAATAGTCAGTGTTACTAACATAGAAAAAAAATTATATTACATTATAGCAATTTTAAAAAATTTCTTCTGAAACAAATAACAGAAATTAAATATATACAGAAAAAGAAATTATTGAAATTTTAAATATTACTTTAATAATATGATGATGTGTACCATTTAAAACTTTTTTTTAAAGTATGAAACTTTCAAACAGAATTAACTGAAACCCCATACATATTATAAATAATTCTAAAAATAATATATATATGAAGAATTACTTGCCTTCTTTTTCATCACCTAGTCCTCTTGTGTATACAAGATGATGCTGAGTCTGATAACTTTCTGGGACAAACTTTGAAACAAAGGGACTATGTTTAAAAAAAAAAAAAGATATGGATTGAAGCTTTAGAATATTTTGTATAGATTTCTTTTATATATATAAAAAATATTTGACATGTATATTATATTCAATACTATAGTATTAATAAACTAGCATTATTTCCAAAACTGAATTTTTTAAAGGCACCTTTTAATGAATAGGGAATAAGGAAATTTTAACATTAATTTTTAAGTACTTCTAGGTCAAATGAGATTGTTCTTTTTTTTTTTTTCTAAAAATATGGATCAATTTTTTTAATTGTAAAAAGGCAATGAAAGGCATTCATATTTACATGGTTTATGTGCTTTGATAAGTCTTACTTTTCATATCTTTAGACATAATAATTTTAAAAAAAGTTATTCAGAATAAAGTATGTTAAAGACAAATATTATTCAGCTACTTGTTTGTCATAAATATATATTTAAAATAGATGGCAAAACCAAATAATCATTTATCTGACTGCGACACTTGATTTAAAAAAAATATTTTTTCATATTAAAGTTAATGATGTTTAGACATGACAAATAGTTGCCCGAGATATGACTAACAGTTGCCCGTACTCCACTAACCTTATTTTCAAGATAAATCTCAAAAATATTATTTCACTATAACAATCAATATAGAGATGGAGGAACCAACAACAGAATACCTCAGCTTCAACCATTTGACTGATTTCATCTTAATTTTATATGAAAGTTCATGATCCTCAGATAGATTAGCAAAGGCTCATCTCTCTACTTCTCATTTGAGGGATGTTGCAAATCACAAATCTCTAAGTCCCACTAAATTACTTTTCTTTGCCAACTGATTTTTCACTTTGTAATCATAGCTAACTAAAATCAGAGTTCCAATATTATTCTTATTCACAAATTAAAATGGTATTTTTGTTTTGATAGCATGCATTTCATCAAAATTAGTCATCATGACAACACTCATACTATTAATATTGCTGAAAGAGTGTAGTTTGTTTAAGGCAAATTCAGTCAAGTCAATGAACTTTGAAGAATTACATTTTAGCCATGGTACAAACAGTCAGAAACCAAAGCAAAAATAAAGTACTTTTTAATAAACCTTTAATTAAAAAAAAAACTCTCACTAATTACATGCACTTCTATTTTCTAATTGTTGGATTTATAATTTTATTTTTTGTCAGTTGTTACTTTCTGTTTTATAATAATGATTTTGAGAAAAAGAGTACATATTTTTAAAATTTAAATATGCATTTTTTAAATTTTATATTTAATTTAGTAAATTTAATATTTTCTCCCAATATATTTTTTTTTATATTTGTCCAGCATATTTTAATGCAAAATAAAGGATGTCTTTTTAGTTTGACAAAATAATAAAACTGATAATTAGCAAAAAATTAAGTTGCCTTTTAGAAAATTAAACATTTTGATTATTTTTCAACATATTTTAAATTAACAAACTATTGGCCAATATGAATGGATACATCATTTTTGAATATGTCTACAGTGACATTAAAACATAGCATGACCAAAACTTTTTAGAAAATATCAAACTTTTTTCATCATATTTATAATAAAACAGAATAAAAAAATTAGAGAAGCTATTAAAAAAATCAACGAATATTTTACTCTTTATTAAAATATTTCATGCATATTTCGGCATATTAATATCTATATACCATATTTTCTAATAAATATGGTATATAGATATTAATGAATTCAAATCAAATCATTGTAGAAATAATATTTAAAAAAAGTTTTGATGATGAAAAACTTTTAACACTTCAATTGAAATACACTAATATAGAAAAATCCAAATTAATTAAAGAGTTTCAATCAAGTCTCATCATTTATTTTTTACCAAAAATAAATATTTGGATTTATGAGGTATCGATCAGATTCGTATGTGTTCAAGAGTGTTGCAGACATTGGAGTTCAGTTATATTAATATTATGTTGTAAAGCAACACTAGGGTCATTTTGGGATGAGCGACATAATTTCGAACCCCAGTCAGATAATGAGGAGGACGATATCACACCAGCAGACGGATTTAACGGATGCAACAGACTCAATTGCATGACGGTTCTTCAATGAAGCAGATAATATTGACAGATTTTTATCACCATAATTTTAAATTTTGATTCAGAAAATAGAAACAAAAGCAGAAAAACAGAAGAGGCTCAAGTAATTTTTTTTTGCATTAACTTTTTGTCATTTTAAACATTAATTTGTTTATATCTCAGAAATCATGCCCTGATTTATTAGTCTCATCCCAATTAATGTCATATAATAAAAGTTTTAATACATTTCAAACAGTTAAAAATTATATACACAGCAATGATTCAAAATAGGCTTCAAAGCATCATGATCTTTGAAATAAATAAAAATCAAGTCAAGAAAATTGCATCTACATTGCATAGTAAAAAAAAAAAAAAAAAAAAAAAAAAATCATATGATGCAAAATATTCAAAAAATCCAATTTGTTCAAAATAATTTAATTTCAGTGTAAACTGGTTTATCATATTTTTAAAAATAAAATGCAAAAAACGAACATTAACCCATTTGTGGTTAAACTTGCTTTGCAATTTAATATGAATTGAACAAAATTTTAAACTTTTTTTTTCTTCAATGTGTATTATATTAATGAATATATTTGATGGGATGGGGGAAAAAAACATTATCTATTTTCAAACATTTTTTAAAAAATCCATGCTTAGATGTTTTTTTTTCATATTTAAATGTATAAAAATGCTATAATATACAAATACACTTTCAGATCATAGTAGTAAGAAAAATATGTTATTTTAAGGTTAGTTATTAAAATTTTTAATAATAACATGTATTAGTTATGTAATATATTATTTTAATGCTTTGTTTGAGACTGGTTAAATTTAAAATCAACCAAATTAAAGAAATAGGAGTTTTGAAGCTTTTTCACTGGCAAGATTAATTATTTTTTCGAAATGTATAAATCTATAAGAAGACACATTGAATACAAATTTCTCTAAAGATTCTCAACATTTATAATTTCTTACAAGCTGCTTAAATAGAAGATTAGAAAAGAAAGAAAGAAAAAAAAAAATCAGTTTGGTAAAAAAATTTGAGCACATAATCCTTGACCACTTCTATTGGGTAGAACTTGCTTATTTAGCAAACCAGGCAAGTCAATGGAGCAGCTTTTAAAGACATTCTTATTAATAACCCATAAAATGTTAAACATAGACTAATATAACTATAATTTTTTACTATTTAAAACACGAAAAATTATAGAAGTTTGAATGATTTTCAAGTCAAGGAAAAATTTAGCACTGTCTATAACTGTATCAATATTCAGAATTATTATATGAATAAATAAAGGGTGAGTAGGAAGGAAAAATCACTAAATAAAATTTTAATATGCCGCAAACTCTTGAAGAATTCCTTTCTCCCCTCAAAGTTATAAACTTTTAAGGTACTTAAAATTAGTTTCACAATTTAAATACTTTTCATGGTGTTATGCACCTTATTACCACAAAATGATGAAATATTTCAGATTAGTGAGCACTGATTCAAATTCTAAACAGACATTGGTTTTCTTGGGAAATTCTATTGTTTCCTCCATAAAGAATGTAGAATGAAGTAGTATTTTTTAAACTTCTCAGAAAAATAGAGATAGGAGGAGAAAGGAAAGCCATTGATCATAAGATTTCATATGAAACAAAATTTATTAAAATCAGGCAAATAATTGGGTTGAAAAATATTTTTTTTTATTTCTCTTATTATTTTAAATATATGGAATAAACACAAATGGAAACTACATATCATTTATACATATAAAAGATGACATACAGCTATAACATGCCCTAAAATTTCCAAATTAATTTCCTAAAAATCCCTAATTTTAACTATTTAAACTATTATCAGCACCTTGCAAACATGAAAGAATCCTTCAAAAGTTAAGGAAAAATTGTAATTTGAAAACTAAAAAATTATAATTTGAAAACAAATCATAATTTTTTTAAAAAAATAGGAAATTACCTTATAAAAAAGCACTCACCTTAATATGTGTGTCAAAGCTAAGACACCCAAACCAAAGAAATACAAAGTGACAAGAAGATTAATATATTCTTTAGAGAATATCTGCAGAAAAAAAATGTATATATAGGGATCATTTTAAGGTTAATCATTGGAAATTATTTAAAAACAAATTATCTCAGATAATTAAATAAAAGAAAAAAGACTATATCAAAATAGCTTACTTAACAAAAAACATTTAAATACATGCTCGATAATACCCTTAAAAATTAAATATTTTAATTCTTAATTTTAAGAAAGGACCAACTCATCAAGTTTACCAAATAAGTTCAACATTATGCAAAACTAAACATTATATGAATCAAATTTCATTTCTTAAATATAAGGTATGTGAAATATCAAAAATTAATAGTTTATACAAAGGAAATGCACAATTAGTAACCATTTTCCAATATAATAAAAAGAGCATTTCTTTATAGTTATATGTATAAACGTAATATTAAAATATTGGTGTAAATTATTTTATTTATCATCATATTCAGAATTGCAAAATAAAAATATGAAAACACTTCACAAATGCAGTAAAAAAAATTTTGATTTAAAAATAAAATAAATAAGAAACAATTTTTTAAAAAGAGGTTGGATCCTAGTTTAGCATGCTCCCAAGTTTGTAGGACACATGGTAAAAAATAAGCAAGTGGAAGTTTCTGCTAAGCCTAACATTGATTTGTTTCCATTCCTTTTTTCTGTTGGATCATATATCTACTATATCATTTTTTTAAAAAATTAAGAACTCAAATTACATTCTATACTCAAAATTATTATAACTGCTAATATTTATATTCATGATTATTGCATAAGACATTCAGTATTATTTTTAAAATGAATTATAAATTGTAAATATTTAGTCTTTTGCCATTCTTAAAAAATTATTTTATTACAATTAAAATCGTTTTCTTATGAATTTTATCAGAATTGAAACTAAAAATATCTGCTCAAGCTTTTTCCATCATTTAACTATTCTACAATCTTTTAACATTATCATAGCATTCTTAGTTGTTCTTGTCATTGCATTCCCGTGCTTAATTGATAAGTTTGTACTTGTCCAATAATCCTGAAATATCCACTACCTCTAACATTTTGTTCTATACTTATGTGAAATGTTGAATCTTTTATTTTTCATTATTTCTTTAAGAAATGCAATTCACTTGAAATATTAATATATAGCTGTTGATTGTTATCTATCACATAACTGCCCCTAATTTGTAAATTTAATAACTCAAGCACATTATTACATTAATTTTGTAATTAATTAAGAATTCTATGGTCAATTAGGCATTTTGTCTATTTAACAATTCCTATTCTCCAATATACCTTATACCAGCTATCACACACTTGAGAACTTGTACAATAGATACTAAAAGGAATCAATAATTTTAGTAAAATGTGATATGCTATTAAATTAACTGCTGCAGAAATACTTACTACCACACTATAATTACCATAATAGAATTAGCTACTACACTATAATTTAAATGAGGTCTAAGTGATAAAAAAGTACAATGTCATGTCTAAAATACTAGGGAAGAAGCTCAGGAAAAGTTGTTTAAAAATATTCACATTAGATAATAGTTAATGCAGCAAGATTATCATAACCCTGTCATTTTATACACTTAAAACTTTTAATGTTAATACGTAATATCAATACATGTATAAATGCATTATATATATATATATATATATATATATATATATATATATATATATAT
>JAOUZG010052315.1:6576822-6668712 GCA_026289955.1 Argiope argentata | reverse complement strand
CGCGAACGATTAAACTAGACTCTTTCGTTCGCGAACGATTAAACTAGGCTCTTTCGTTCGAGAACGAACGACTTTGTTGCTTCTGTGCTGACTCATTACGTCACTTCCAAATCCGGAAATTTCCGGTTGTATTGTGATTATTGTGTTTACTTCTCGACGCATGTGTTGTTGTTTTGCTAAATAGATTGTTCTTTCTGAGAAATATGTTATACATAAAACAGAAAAGGGGGGAATGCTTACACTCTTATGATTCTATTCCCCTTTCGCAGGACGGGATGACTGTCTAGGTTTTGTAATTTTAAACATTAGTTATTTTACTGCCTGAGATTACAGTGTTATTTAATGGTGTCTGTAATGCTTTTTAAAAACGTTTTTTTAGGTCCAATTTTACTTTTTATTTTATTACGAAATTTTTCCTTTTATTTATTTATTTTATTTACGTAATTATTTTAATATGAAATTTTGTCAGTACGTAGCTTTATTATTACGTTTAGATAATTCCATAAAAAATAAAGCTCAGTAACCACAGGCACTATTTTAACTTTTGAGATATTATATCATTATTTATAATATTATTCAATAATTTTTAAGTAACATTAGTAATATTTTTATCATGTCAGAACCTGATGTTGTTTTTGAGATGAGGTACGTAGGGTCAACAAAAATCCATAGTCGAAAAATAAAAATTTTATTATCTACACGAGCATCTCGAAAAAATCAGCTTTTAATAATGTATTGCCATTGCATTTACAAAGCTCCAATTTTTAAAAAATAAGTTAATTATTCCAGCAAATAAAACCTAGAAAAATGTAACTTAGAGCACATGATTATATAAAATGTAATAAATAGGAAATGTGATATATTTTTTAAAATAAAAAAGTGACTAATTCAATGAAACAATTAAAACGAATAAAAATATTATTTAACTATCACGAGCACAGGTAGATTTACCGTTCGAGAAATTATGTTCTGATATGATGCATTGAAATATGCACTATTTCATTTGAATCTTTTCAATTTATTCCTCTTTTAAGTTATTTTTACTTCCTGGAATATATGCCAATAGTCGTATGAATTGAATTAAGGACAGGATTCACTTTGAACTCAATTTTTGGACAAGCACCTTTGTATAAGTATGCATATGTAAACTGGGTATTTTCTAATTAAAGTATTTTTTCAGTTTTATAAAAATGCATAGTTTTTGCTAAAATAATTCTTAAAAATTATTTATTAAATTTTAAAATTTATTTTTGTATTCACAATACACAGACTATTGTAAAATTATGCCTATTTTGATTTGACAAAAGCGTAGAAATGAATATATATATTTGCATATATATAAACTATTAATACTAAAAAAATTAAGTCAACTTTCTGAAAGTGCAGACTGGCATGCCGTAAACTCTATGACGAGTTTGGCAGAAAATTTGACAGATGTTTATAAAATATACACTAGGTATGTGTACCCAAACTTTAACTATCCAGCTTTTATCGTTCTGTAGTTCCCATACTAACTGACGTTTAAAACAGTCAGATAGACAGATTTCTTCTACACTGATGTTACAGAAAATTTGATTGAAATGTAAGTTTGGTGCTAAGATCTTATACCAAATTTCATCCATCTAGCTCAAAAGGCTTTTGCATTATTTTTGTCAAACATAGACATTTTCTGAAAATGTGTTTTCTAATTGAAGGATGAATGAAACGTGGAGATTCATTAAAATCTTGAGTTCAAATTTTTTTGTCAATTGTAATATATATATATGTATATATATGTATATATATATATATACATATATATATATATAATATAAATTTTTTCTTAAAACCAGAGCGAGATAGTATATTGCAGTGTTTCAAAATTTAACAAAACAAGAATATTTAAGCAAATAAATAATAACATAAAAGCAATTTTAAACAAATGAGAATGAGCACCTTTCTTTCTTTCTTTTTTTTCATTTATAACTATTTTTACAGCTGAAAAATAATTGGATTCAATGATACAATAATAGATGTGACATATTTATTTATTTATTTACTTTGAAAAAAAATTATATATATATAAACTTTTAAAAAATAAGTAAATAATTTATCATGACAGCAGTGCACGTGACTTAAATAAAATTTATTTTATATTTTTTTTATATTATCTTAAATTTACGAATAAAAGAGCACGCAAAATACAAAAAGACAAATAAAATGTTCGAATCGATTCATTTTAAGACTATATTGTATTATAAAGTATTTCTGAAATGTTTTTTTAATTAGTAGTATTAAAAGGTAAAATTTGGTATCATAACAGAAAAGTCGTAATATACTCCAACATTTTTTCAATAAAAATCTTTTACAATTAAAGCTTCCTGAAATCTCGAATATAAATAAACGGCAATGCCCTCCTCCATCTCCATCCACCAGAAGAAGAAGAAAATTCCCACACTTTCTGATTCCAGGAATTGAAAAATGTTATCGCTACCTCCCATAAAATACTTCCTTTTTACTAAACGAGTGTCCAAAATTTGTTGTGATAAAAAAGATAAACGCCGTGTAATCACCCAAGGTCAACTACTAGTCTTTTGCTAAGCGACATTGAAACATCTGCCTCCTCTCCCCTCCCCCTGTTTTCCCATTCTTTTGCGGACATAACCACCAACATCTTATCTCTAGGAGGTTCAGGCATGAAATTAGCAAGTTCCCCACAGTCGTTCGTAAACAGGAATAACCAGGTCCACACACTCGTTCGCGAACGACTGTGTGGATCCACACACTCGTTCGTAAACAGGAATAACCAGGCCCACACACTCGTTCGCGACCGACTGTGTGGATCCACACACTCGTTCGCGAACGACTGTGTGGATCCACACAGTCGTTCGCGAACGAACGACTAATCCAGAAAATGGCGACCCGACTCAGTTCGTTCACTTAGATGACCCGTTCGTTTTGACCCGTTCGTTCGCGAACGACCCACCTCTACTTTCTATCGATCGTGACCAGTAGTTTTTCAAATAGCTGCGTCACTGGGTTCCAGTTCATATTTGACACCTGTTTATGACTAAGATTGTTGAATCAAGGAAGTTTCTTGAATATTGTAGAAGTTTTGCATCATCTTTTGAAACATTTTCCTCCATTATATAAACAGAATATTTGCTAATCCTTCATTGTGTTGCACATTTTTTGATCGAACAGTTGTTTTTGTTTTGGTTTCAAAGTTCATTACGAACAGGTAAGTTTCTTTTCCACAGATCATTAATAATAACATTGTCAATAATATTGATTATATTTTTCTTTATTGATATTTTCATCTTAAAATAATATGTCATGGCCATTTCCTTATAAATATTATTTTATTTTCTTAAAAAATTCTTTCCCAAATTTAATTATTAAAACGTAGATAAATCTGATCGTAAACCAAAAATTAACCTAGCATTTGTTATCAGTCTTCAGAATTCAGCGCATTTTGTTAACCAATTCTTTTAATGACAATTTATAAATCATTCTATAAAAAATATTCTAAAGTTGGAAAGGAATGATAAAGGTTTATAATTGTCATGACTGAAATGTAATAAACAAATTTTTGAAGATCATCGTATTTCTTAGATAAGCATGAAAACATATAAGTAGAATAAAATGAAATCGAAAGCATTATTGAATTAAATAGTTTTACCATTTTTGGGACATATCTATTGCATGGGATTATAACAAAAGTATGAACTGTTTGAAATTTTAATAATCTATATTGAAAGTTGAATTAGTTTCGCTATAAACCCGATTCCGCATTTGATTTTGTCTAAATTTAAAGCTAATTTTATTTTAAATGATACATGTATAATGCTATTGACTTTTTAATACTTTTTGAATTTTTAAATATTTGCTTTGAATTGTTATGATTACATATAAGGGTCTAGAATTCTGTCTCATTTTCTCTTCTAGAATCACATGAGAATGTTTTTTCTTTCTCAAATTTTTTTTGGTACCTTTAATATCTCCTTGAAAAGATTTTTATTGTATATTGAGCCCAGAAATTATTTATTAAATTAAAAGTTCTTAAATTTTGTTCTTAGCCATATTCTTGTATTTAAGTATATTTAAACATACATTTTTATAAAAGAACCTAAACTTATATTGCTCACATTTTGGTTATTAAGAAATTATGACCTTTGGTATTTTCATTTTGGCTATTAAGTGTGATTTTCAGTCATAATATAGGTACTGGAATTTTTAATTCCTAAGTTTTGCATTGAATCCAAGTTTAAAAAGAGTATCTGCTAACTTGTAGACATTATTTAGAGTTAACATGTTTAGAATGGCCATTGCATTAAAAAGATAAAGAAACATATTATTAGTTTGCAATCATAAAGAATTCTAAGCTACACATTAGCAGATGTAGAACTTTTCATCATTATTTTTTATGTGTTATAAATATGTTTTCTGTCTAATGTGAGATAATTTCTGTCTACAGTTATTCTGAGCAACTTATTCATATAACTTTTAACTTTTTTTTTCTTCCTGAACTGCATATGAATTAACTAAAAAATGAACAAGCGTGCATTGCTTAAAATTAACACTAATAAATTATTTCAAGTAAAAGCCATTGTTCTCGATCGCACTTTTAATTTAGTCAATAAGTTTAAAACTGAAAAATCTAAATTTTAATAACAAAATTTAACTCATTTTTAGACGAAACAAAAGTGTTTGTTCTATTTGAATCTTTCAGGACATTTTCTTAAAAAATGAATTCGAAAGGGGGGGGGATTATATTTCTAAACATTACAAAATGAAACTATAGAAAACCCGGTTGTGGAATTTAGATTTTATTTTTTAACTCTGTAACTGATGCTGTTATTGTGGCGATAGAAGAGAAATTAAAAAGTATTTCAAATTAGTCACTGATAAGAAAGCTTTAAAAAGACATGAATTTAAAAAAAAATATCCGGAAACTTTGTAATGTTTTATAATAATGACGTTGACAAAAACCTAATCAAATAATTGCTTTGTTATAAGATTTGAAAGAAAGGGATGCAAATAATGCTCTACAGATATAGCAATATATATTAATCAAAAATTATAAGGATTTATTTCTAAATATATTAACAGGTTTAAAACTTTTTTTTTACATTGCCAGTTGCTATAATAAATCTTGAGAGCTCTTTCAGCAAATTAAAATTAATAAAGAATTGTCTTCCCTCAAGCGTGTTAAATGCACTTGCTTATACTAAGCATCAAAAAAAGAAATTTCAAAAAATTGTTTTATTCCTGAAATAATAAGTAGCATCACACCTTAATTAAATATGTAGTAGAAATTTGTATTCGTACTTGAATATTTTTCAACTTTGAAAAAAATGTATGGCCCCAATTTTCTTGCTCTTGTGAATCTTCATATAGAAGGCCAGCT
The DNA here is from genome assembly GCA_026289955.1 of Argiope argentata. NCBI lineage: Eukaryota > Metazoa > Arthropoda > Arachnida > Araneae > Araneidae > Argiope > Argiope argentata. The sequence continues at coordinate 6,663,323 of JAOUZG010052315.1, read as the reverse complement.
CTACTGTCACCATTTGTTTTGACATTGAACTAATAGCCTTAAATAAAAAATAAATTACAAATATTATGAATGGTACTTAGTTAGTTCAAGATTCTTAGTTCTTGAACTATCTGAAACCCTTAATATTAATTATAAAAACCTTTTACCATGGATTAATGGAACATGATTTTAAAAGTAGAGAGACTACTAGAAGAGGAAGAAGTTTTTTCAGTTTCAACATATGTATAATGAGGATTAAAAATTTTCTGTCAAAACATAAACTTGAAAGTTGGATTTCTTATTAAAAATAAAGATAATATGTTGTTTGATAGACTTTTTACATTTAATTGTTATTTTTGGGAAAATATGATATTAACATTTTAAATTCAATACTGTCCAATACAATAAATAAAATCATAAGCCTCTGCTTTATCAAAAGGATTTTAAACTGGAAAGAGGTTGTCATTTTCTTACCATAGCTCTTAGTTTAGGGCCTTGCGATAGAATGGGAGCTTTGTAGAAACTTGCAAATTGTGCTAATTTGCAGAGAATCTGATAAATCAAAGAAAATCTGAAAACCAAGAAATCTGTTAAACTAAATTCAAACACAATTTATAACTTCTTGACTTCAAATCATTTGTAGCAGAGATTTTAAAATATTCCAACTCCAGAAGACAATGTTGAATCAGAATGCTCCTGGAAAGATAGCTTTAATCAAGCATTAACCATGAAAGGAACATAGCAGTGCCCTGCATTCATTCTTCTAAAAATATTAGTGAATATTTTTTTCTTTCCATTGAAAAGCTTTCAAATAGAATGTGTCAAAAATCTTCTGATAAAGTAATATTAACCAACATTTTAGTGTTTGTAATTGCTGTTTATGAAGAAAGTAGTTGCTTGGTTATATTTACAAGAAATATGAGAAACTTGACATAAAAGTAATTTTTCTTCATCCATCTAGACCTCCTACATTTGGCACAAAAAGAAGAAATGCTGATATTCTATTTTTCTCATATATGTATGTTCTGGCAAAATTAATAATTTTACTTCTATTGAAAACATTTTCTTCTTGGTAATCATATAGATAGAAATAATGAAACATTTTGAAGCTTAAAATTATAATAGTAAGCTTTATATATGTATATTAGTAGAATCTTTATATCAGCGTTCATGCTTATTTTCATTAAAATGTCAAATTGGCATTATTTTATTTATTAAAATAAATACAAAGTTGAAGTAATTGTAAAGCAGCTTTAATAATAATAATTTTTTTTAACAATGGAGCCCATTATCATCATGAACTGGTTTATCATACAATTTATAACAAAGCAAACTTTGCAGATAATTTTAAAATTAGATTTTAAGAAATTATTTCTTTCCTGAACCTAAATAGTGCTCTATATCATAGCAAAGAGTATGAAAACATTGCAAAATGGTCTGTGTATAATCTTATTTTGATGATTAATGTGTATCATATTTCAGATTACTACTTTTTGGGGGGAATGTTTCCACAATTATTCAATAAATTGTCTTTTCAGGTTTTCAGCCATATTTATGAAAACTTAAAATATCTGTAATTAAAAAGACAATTGACTTATCTCAATAAGATTTCATATCTTTTTTTAATCTATACCAATAATATACATGTACCACATGCATAGTCATTAAACTGATATGATAATTTTGGTGATTTAATTTTATTTTTTCAGATCTATTTGATTACAGCAAAATGGTTCATGTCATTAAGGTCTATCTTGATGATGGGAAAAGTGAAAAACAGATTCGTAGACTTGCTGTTGGCAGTGATGTAGTCAGCTCTTTTCAGTTGCTGAAGGAAAAAATTAGGGTTCTTTTTCAACTACCAACTGCCAATTTTGATGTAAAATGGAAAGGTAAGGTTTTAATAAAGTACATTTTTAGTTTTTTTTTGCCTATCCATTCTTACTTTTTAAAAAATGATAAAATATACTAAAAATAAAAATGAAATCAATAAATATTTCCATTAAAAATTTTTAGATTTTAAAAATAATATTTTTATGAATTTAAGTAAACAGTTAAGTACTAAGCTTATCTATTAATTTTTTTTTGTCTGTTTGCTAACTAAAATTACTGATGTATAAATTGTCTTAATATACCACTAGAAACTTAGTGCATACTGAAGATATGCCTTCTATAAAAGCTTAAAAATACCACTGGAAGGTTTTTCAAGTAAACAACATTTTAAAAATATTTCTTATATTAATTTTATTATAATTAATTTATCATAATTCTAATTTGGAGTAAATATAGATATTATGCATACAACAGAATAAATTTATTTACATTAAAATTTACCTAATTCTTTTATAGTTTATAAGAAAGGGAATGAAACATATAATATTATCAATTAACTTATTTTGTATCATTATTTTATTGCTAGAAATATCTTTTAAATAAAAGTTTGGGGAAAAATATGTTTTCTTAAATCATCTTGTTATATAAAATTTGATTGATAGAGATCTATGATATTTTTATCTGTTTAAATTATCTGTTATTTTTATTTTATTATATTTATTTCTTTATTATTATTATTATTTGAAATTACATTTTATAAATTTGCAATGAAATTTTTGGTGAGATAATAACTTTTAATTTTACATTACTTAGACATTCTATAATTACAATCTATACATATAGTTCAATAATGATAGAATTAACATTTTTCTTTGTTTTATACCAGGTAAAGATTTTATTCATTACATGTTTTTACCCGCTTATCTACCATGGATTCATCGAGTTTTTGTATATAATATATGTTATTTTTAATAGATTTTAGATATATTTGTCATAATTTTTTTTAAAAAAATCAATTTCATGCTTATAAAATATTATTATTTTAGATTCAGAAAATGATGAAATTCTTATGTCATCGGATGCTGAACTCGCTCAAGCTTTAGCAAATGCTGATGATGGTTTGCTGAAGATTTTTGTCAGCTTTGTCCAAACTATTCCGAAAGTGCAGGAAACTGAAACCAAATCTACTCAAGAACCAAAAGCCACTGGTGAAGTACATCCACATGTAGTATGTGATGCATGTAATGGAAGTGTATGTGGGGATCGTTATAAATGCCTGCAATGCAAAGATTTTGACCTCTGTGCATCTTGCAATAGTGCTAACAAGCATCCATACCACGACATGATCAAGCTTGTGAAACCCTCTTTTGTAAGTAAAGTAAATCTTACATTAAATGAATTGATACATTATGTATTTACTGATTTGAATGCCCTTCTGTTTCATTTAATATTTTTTAATTATTAATTTTGGAGGATTAAAAAAATACTTTTTTAATTACAAAAATTTAAGCAGAACTATAAATATAACAAATGTAAGGTAAAAATTTACTAACTCATGTTTGGTTACATTAAAAGACTTATATCTTTAAATTGAATTAGAAAATTTCTATATATATTATACATTTCTGAATTATTAAATGATTAAAATTCTTATATATATATATATATATATATAAATTTGTTGTATATATATATATATAAATTTGTTTGTATATATGGGATATGAAGTTTTATTACCTATATTTAATAAATTTTTGATATTTGAAAGAAATTAAAAATTAATAAACGGACAATTTGTAGATTATGTATATCTTAATTGTACAATAGTGATCTTATTATTTGAGAAGTTCTATGTATATCACTATGTAATTCGTACTTTTATGTTTTTCTTTTCGTACTTTTTATGTTTTATATAGCTATCAGAAACCTCTGATGAGTAATCGAGATTCATGTGATATATATTTATTTGTTTTGACTGTACTGTATTATCATACTCTCATGCATTTCAATACCATATATATATATATAATTTGAAGAAAAGTGTCGATTCTGGAAAACCACTTTCGAAATGTCAGACTTACATTCTAAACTTTCCTTTATGTATTTTATGTTCCAAAATATATTTATAAATAATTAATAATTTAATTTTTAACTTCAATATTATATCTGAGAAATGTATGATTCAGTTGAAATTTTAAATATATATATATATATAATGAATATTTTATCATCTTGATAAAATAGGAACATATATATTATATCCAATAAAAATTTTTTTTTTTCAAAAATTAAAAAATATTTTTATATATTTAAATGGTATTCAATTTCCATGATGATTTTAGATTATTGGAATTATTATTGTATTTTTAATTGAATTTTAATTGAATTTTCATTATGAATTTAGGTTATTATTATTATATTTTTAATTTTACAGGCTCCACGTGAGTGGGTTTTTCTGGGATCTCGTAGAATGTGGAGAGCCATGTTTGGTCATGTAGGAAGAGGATCCTTTTCTTTTCCATCTCCTACTCAGAGCACTGGTACTACTTCCTCTGAAGAAGGCCAGGCACAGTCACCTTGTAAAGATATGGGAAATGCTTTGCATAAACTGTTGAATGGAGATTTTGTTGCTGCCGAGAAGATGTTTACCGAAGGTTTAGGTTCCTTCTTGCAGAATTGGCCAGGTATTTTATCTCGTAAATAAGTTATGTTAAAAGTAGCATATTAAATTAAGTTGAAAATATGTGTTTAGTATGCATAATATGCTCTTCCTTTTTTTAAAATTGTTGTTTATCTATGTAATTTTTATTCATTTTCTGTGCAGATTTTATTTTAACATTAGTAAGTTCACCAGCAATTTTTTTTTTTAAATAAGAGGTAATTTCAAAACTTATTTGTATCTTTTTTGGAAAATATGATTCTAAAATTCATATCTCTAAGCACTATGTTAAATTTGCTACTCAATGTTAACTGGAAACCACAAACAGAGCTATTTTGGAAGTTTTTTAGCGGTTCAATTGTTTTAAGTTCTATTCAAAAATAGAATTTATGATACTTAGCAATTTCTACATCTATTTCATATATAAGCCTACAATGAATATTGCATATTTATCTTATCTCATATACTAGAGGTTAAATTCACATTTGAGTGAATGAATAAATTGTTTTTCTGGTAATGTAATTCTTATTCAGTGAAGTTCTTCATTACAAGAAATTATATATTACTAAATATGATTTACACTAAATGAATTTTTTAAAATAACATTCTTTTATTTTTAGGGATTTTGATTGTACAAATAAACTATATTGTAATAATCAAAATATTTTACTTTAAAATTATGTTAACTCTATATTTTAGATCATCTTGAGTTTAGGAAAAGCTGTATTATGCTTTAATTGAAACATGCTAAAAATCTGATGATGTAGTTTGGTAGATTATTTTTGCATGAAAATTTTAGAATTGTACCAAATTCATTGGTTGAAAATTACATACCTTTTTTTTTTAATGTTCATTTTTCTTTATTATAAAGCTAAATTAGGTAGTACCATATTTTCAGATATTATATTTCCATATATATTCCTATTCATGTTAAGTGAAAATACTACAAATATTTTTTTATTAATACATTAAATTTTATATATTTTTGGAATGACTTATGGATTTATATATTTTTAGCTGTGGAATTTATTCACATATATTTTAATATTCTTCCTAATCTAAAGATCAAAAATAATTTTATACGCAAAATGTATTCATTAAAAGTATTATGCAGAATATGTATAGGTAACACCTACAAAAGAAGTACAACTGTGTGTAAAAAAAAAAAAATATTCTGGATACTTTTATCACATATTTATTAATATCAATCAAAAATATTCGCTAGCTCTTATTTCCTTTCTCATTACATGAGGTTATCATTTTTAAATGGAGATTTGAGCAAAGAAATAAAAAATACCTTCTTTAAAAAAAATATGTGAAAGAAAAGTTCCTTTCCTTTATAAATTTCCTTATACATCTGTGTATTTAAAATATTTGGCAAAAATCAAAGAAATGATCTTCAAATCCTTATAATTTCTCTAATTTAGCTTAAAATTTATTATCCCTAGGTGCTTGGTCTCCAGTATTTCAATTTCAAAAAAATGTCACAAAATTATACTACTGTAGTTGAGTGTTCTAATCTCAACAGCTATATCCATTTTGCCTATTTACAAATATAGTTTTAAAAATGTTCCATGTTTGTTGTAGAAGTTTAAAACAGTATTTTAGATCTGTATGAACTTTGATAAGCATGACATTTCAAAAATATTATTATATATTTATTTTAAGAAGCAATGTTTTTTAAGTAGAGATCGAGAATATGCTGGTGATTTTTTTTCTCCCTTTTACCAAATAATCATTCACTTGGTTCAGTAGCTTCAGTTTTAAGTGATTTTATTGGACGTTTCCATTCCAGAAAAGTCTTTAATTATTTTAAACAAAATACAACATTTTACTTATTTAATTTATTAACGATATTGCTCCCTCCGTCTTAAAAGGTGAGCCAACTAGTTACTATTCATCAACGGATTCTGAGACGACCACATTTTAAAATTCCATCTTATTGAGGGGTGTCACAAAGAATGAGTGTATTTCTGTTGTCGCCTTTGACCTCTAAATCCCCCATTAGGTATTTTTTTGTTCAATTTTTTTTTCAAGTATATGTAAGTGTTATCTTATTTCTGGCTGCATTTTATTTTAACTCAAAATTTCATATGGATATGGCTAGTTCAAGTGGTAAAAAGGCTTTCAAGAGTGATACGAAGAAATTGTAATATAATATTAAACATTGAAACCAAGAAGCAGTAAATGGGAAATTATTTATTCCTGTCGCACATTCTTTGCACCTTTCCTTCTTTAGTATCTTTTTCTTCCTGTACTACTAATTATTTGTAATATTTACGTCTCATAAAACTATGAGTCTTCAATGTTAAATGTAAACATCTCTTTTCATTTTTTCTTTCAATCCTGTTATGATGAATTAAACCCATCCTAACGCATATGCAAAAGCTTGATGGGTTTTATCATCTGTTGCTGAAAACTAGTATTGAAAATAATATACTTGTTTTCTTTTACAGGGTCTATTGATGTTAAGTTGGAAACTAGCCCAGGCAGTCATTGCAGCAGAGAATCTGGAAAATGCTGCAAAAACCAGTATAAAAAAGAGAATGAATCAACAACTTCTGCATCTGACAAAGCTCCTGAACAGAATGAAAATTTTACTGCTGAAGAAGAAAAGGTTGAAGTTAAACAACCCCAGTGTGAAGAAACTGTTAAGCAAGAACCAGCACAAGTTTGTGGAATTTTTGCTGAATCCGGAAAAACATCTCTTGAAGAAGCTAAAGAAACTGAATGCTCAAATGATGATAATGAAGTTAAATCGTCTGATACTGGAGAAAGAGAAAAGTCACCTGTCAGTGGTGATGTGAGTTAATTTTAAATTTTGATAAAAGGTGTAAAAGGAATAATTGGAGATAAGTAATGAATAATTGGACATATTATTATTAAGTTAATATTACATATTTTGAGATACACTTGTTTTTTTTTTTTAAAAAAATATTTGAATGGAAAAAAAATATTGATATGCATTTTTTCAAAATTAATTATTGCATTAAAATTGCAACTGGTATTCAACTCAACTCTGATATTCAACTGGAATTAATGCGATTTTATATAGTGATTATACATGAGTGTAGTGTAATTCTATTATATGTTCATCATATAAAACTAATATGTATTATAATACAACTATACAGCAAAGAAGTGTACACTTCATCAAAGTTTGATTTACTGTAGCCAGTTATAATTTTAAGAAATGGTATCTGTCTCCTATATCTTGTAAGGATTTTTTGTAGTGTGTGTGCAGTAAATTTAATAGAATTTTTCAGACTAGCATAAAAATGAAATTTAAATATTTAAGAAATGTCACTTCCTGAATTGCTTTAAAAAAATGTTTTTTTTTTAAGTCATCATTTCAATAAAATTTTGAAAATGTTTTTCATTTAAATGGTTTACAATAATAATAATAATAATTCTTTATTGTTTTATAATTAAGAACTTATTTAGATATTTGTAATCTTATTATTTTAAAATTATTATTCACTTTTAACTTCAATCCATACTCTAATACATTATCATAGATAAGCATTTCATCTGTAATTTTTTTAGATCATGAATAATATTAGAATATTTAAATTTCAGTGTATGAATTCTTAATTATGTTTTCTTTTCTGAACAATATATAATATAATAATTTATTTCCAGGACATTTCTGCTTGTGCTGAAGGTTGGACACTTCTACAAAATGAAGAAGTAGAAAAACAGGAAGCAAATTCTATTGAACCAGAGAAAAAAGAAACTGAGAAAATTGTCATGTACCCAAGCTTAGAGAAAGCAGTAGCCGAGCCAGGATGCATGAACCAAGGAGCCAATGATATTAAGCCAGAATGCCCAAACCAAGGAGCAACCAGTATTCAACAAGAAGGAAATGTGATACATTCTAATGGTAAAATATACGCTAAAATAATAATCTTATGATTGCGTCTTTTCTGTCAACAGAAATAGAGTTTGTGGAGTACCATGGTATAAAATTAATTATTTTGGACATGCAAAAAGGAGTTAGTCTTTAACTGATATTTGTGTATCAGGTATTCACATGTTTTTTAAATTTATAAACTAAAATGAAGTTGGTCATAAACATTATAATTTATTATAAAATTAATCAGTAATCCAAAACCTGTTCTTGGGTACTGGAGCTGAACAATTTTATAAAGAATTCTCAGAAATATTTTTATAAATTACAAGAACTTTGTCAAAACACATTTTTCAATCTGTTCAAAATAGGATTAGTTTTAAAATCAGAATTGATTGAATGAAAATAATTAATGTTTTCTTAATGTTCCATTTCATTCATGCTTTTATTTTCCCCTTTTTATATTATGTTAATTATATGTTTTTATGCTATTTCTTCTAGCATACAATTTCCTTGAACTTATGTTTTATGTATTTAGAAATGTTAATGAATGTTTTTAATGATATACATATATATTAATGCTTATTTTGTTTAAGGAAAATAATTATTTATTGCTGATTTAAAAATACTTAAAATTGGGATTCTGTGTTAAAATATGAAAATATATTATTTAAGTTAAATTTAAATATTGAAATTGTAATTAACTTTATTGCAGCCGTTGTAATTATATATTTTTCGGTCTGATATTGCAGTGCAAACAGTATTAGATGAGAATAGCAATTTGTTATCAGTTATTTATCACTTATTTTTTTCATTCATTGAATTTCTAATTTATGTAACTAAGAAAATTTCAATGTATATTGAACATTTTATGAAGTGATCATTTGATTTTCAGAAAATTTTTAGATTTCCTTCCCCCATTAAGTGTTTGTTTATGTAAAAATATAATATTATGTATTTCAAATGTATGTTCTAACTAAAAAAGTTTTTTTTTTTTTCAAGATCCTGAAATTATCAATGCCTTGATTAAAATGCAGGCTATGGGCTTCACTAACGAAGGTGGTTGGTTGGAAAGACTTCTTGTTACCAAAAAGGGCAACATTAATGAAGCTTTGGATGCTTTATATCCATTTACTCGTCAATAATTATATGTAATTTTTGTTGTTAAAAAAATCCAACTTACTGCTTGAACTTATCCATTATATATATATTTTTTTATCTGAGTGACATTGTTATTTGTTGTAGCTTTTGAGTTATGTATTTTAATGTCATTTTCCAAAATAATTTTTATTGATTTGGTTTGGTTGTACATTTTATTATGAATAAATTTATAAAAGTTAGATTTCTTTCTTTAAAAAATTACCATTTAAAATAAGTTTTTAATCAAGAAATCATTTTATTATTAATACTAGCTAAATAGATGAAAAGATATTTTAAATAAACTTTTCAACTCATAACAATATTCATTTTTTATTCTAATATAAATGATATATTGAAAAGATAATACGTTTTGATGTTCTTTCAACATAAAATTAAAATATTAACTTTTTTTTTAACAAATTGATGCATTTTTGTGCATGATTTAATTTTTTCTGAAGAAATTTCTAGCAGATTTTTAAATTTTAATTTCCAAGATATATTGTAAACTCTCTTCCTTCTAAACAAATTTTTCAAAGCAATAATGTTCTGTTAAGTAATTTCAAGGCAGATATAAAAATTAAATGCCAAATGAAAGCAGATATAACCTCCTGTTGATTGATATAAATTTAAATTGAATTAAATAAACATTTGTGTGTGTGCACGCTATCATGCTAAAATTTTAACACCAAAGTCTTCACAAGGAATTTTAAATTGTTTAATTAAAAGGAAAGGAGAACAGTGGTGTTTCCTAACTGACTTTTAAAATTTTATTCTAACTACAAGTCTGTATTTTTAAATTCAAATATCTCTTGGGATTATAAAGACATTTTTTTCCAAATTGTATTAATATTAAAGTAAAAGATAATTATTACTTTAAGATATTCAAGACTACTATTAACTCCTTTTCTTAACTTATTTTGAAAAAAAGAAAATTTAAAATTGATTCTAACAAATCAAAAGAATTTTATGGTCTGTCCAAAAGGAAATTGCATTCAGGACATTATTTATCCACAAGGCCTTATTTTATTGTAATTTCTTTGTTGAGTTCATTCCTAAAAATTATTTTAATTTTTTCTAATCCCGGTATTTTTATAACTTATTTAATTCTACAAAAATTGTAAAATTAAGAATGTTAAAACAGACAAACAAAAGAGTAAAGTTTAGCATGTCAGTCTACCAACTCCATGCAAATGACATCCAGTATTAACCTTGAATTTGGATTTTTTAGAGAATATCATTTAAGTTATTTTATGAAAATTAAAGTTAAAAATCATATTATATATGGCAGTTTTTTTAAATCAAAAATAGAAAAGCTACAAATTTGAGAAAATTTAAATAAAACTGACATACTTTTTACCTGAAATTGTGAATCTGCTTATAGAGAGAATCACAGGAAATCAAACTATACTGGGTATGAGGAGATATATGACTTGATATGTGCAAGAATTATTTTAAGACATATGGTTACTGCAGATATAGGCCTCAGCATAAGTACATTACATACAAACATGACTTGCATTTTGCAGATACATCACATAAAGCTAATTTAGTTCCTTACTTTTAGACTGATGAACCAAATGCAAATTATTGATAATCAGGAATTGCTGGATTTTTATAATCTTTATTTAAAATGCATGAATCTTTTTTCTTTTGAAACTGCAGAATTTGTTTAAGAGGTATCGAGAATAATACCATGAGCTATTTCATTCATGGGCCATATATTTACTCTACTATTATAAATTATCATGCCAGAACAGCTGAATGAAATCTAATTATATTTAGCAGAAATAGATTATAGTCTAGAATAGAACATAGGCTACTATTCTGGTTAATTTTTTATTAATTAAAAACTAACTTTCCTGCCAAAAATCTTCATTTCTCCATCATCAAATGAGAAGGACTTCAATTTATGTTTTTTTCGCATTCAAATGAGGTTGGGCTAAACATGTTTTTAACCGATAATTTCAAATGATTCTGTTTATTTTCTTAGTGTTTGATACATTTAAAATTAAACATTGTTAATTAATAGATCTTTTGGATGCATTCTAAAGTACTTCTGAATTAAAATAAAACATAATAAAAGAAATTAAATATTTCTAATAAGTATTGCGCTACCTCGATTGGCGTAGTAAATTCACGCATTTGTGTTGTCCCAATTGACGTTAAAAATTCATGCATGTGTAGTGTATTCTTGACTTGATTTAGTTTTGGCCAGACTAATCAGCAAAATTATTATTTTAGAGAGCAGAAGAGAGTTTACTTTTTTGTTCTATTTCAGGTACACACTGTAAATAAAATGGTTTAAGGTTAATTGTGTGGGCTAAGATTTGATGTTTTTCTGTTGCACTTTGTTTGGGTTTAAATTCCCTCATTTTTTATAATCAATTGATCAATGCAATTTGATCTTTCCTTTTCATTTCCCTTGATTTTTTTTCCTGTAAGAATTCTTTTTGCCTACTTTCGTTATTTTTGATTTGATAATTCTATTTTTCTGCATTTATTGATTATATATACATGCCTTTCCATTAATATGCTGCAATGTTCATCCAAACTGTATGATTGGAAACGCTGTTGCTGCCTTCTGCGCTACATTCGGCCATTTAGCTAAAATTTAGCGACAAACTTTCTGGGGGGGAAGGGGAACATTGTTTTTAACAGTAATATGATGATACAGTTTTGTATTTTACCTTGTCATCAGACTGCCAGTTCTTATACACATCAAAATGAAAGAAAGTCTCTGGTAAAAGTTAGTATGAAATAATATTTAAATAGAGAAGTAACAAATCATTCTTCATTGTTTCTTTTCTTTTTTAGGAGTAAAAGATTTAATGTTAATATGACAAATAAGGTTATAAAATCAGAAATGCTTCAGGGGTGAAAATCTCTTAACTTGTCATTACTTTCATCTACATATATCTTCAGTAATAGTGTTAGCTTTAATACAAAACTAATTGCAATGGTTTAACGATTCAATTGTGAAAATATATAGCATTGTATGTACAGTTTAAGATTTAAGCATTTGCCAATGTGCTAAAATGCGATAAATTACATTTAATATTAAAAGAATAATTTATTCATTCAATTACATACACTTGATGTTGCTCTCAGAAAATTAATTAAGGATTGAAAAGATTCATAGATAAAGCTTAAAACATATGGTCAATCCGAAGACAAAAATCATCTGCTCTTCTGTGCATACACAAAAATGTAGTAGCATTTGGCATTGATTTCATCAAAATAAGGATAAGGAAGAAGTGTCTATATTTAGTAGTAAAGTGTTCCCAAATTATTTGCAGAATTAGTATTGTAATCACAGATCAACTAAAAAAATGTTGCTAGAGAAGGACATGAATTTACACAGAAACACTTTTGGGCGATTTTTATTTATTGTGAATGATCTAAACATGGAATTATGGCATGATAAACAGATGTCTAACTTTAAATTTGTCTATTAATTTTTTTACAAAAACATCTTTTTATTTTTTTAAAAAAAATTCTTTCAAAATAAAAAGTAATTTAATAGTTTTCCTCTTCACATGAAAGATATGCACAGTTTATTAATACTGATGTCAGATTCATCAATAAATATACTAGTCTTCAAAACTCCAGATAGAACTAGTCTTTTGCGTCTAATTTGAGATTGAATAAACCTAGAAACAAATTTGGAGGAAACAGTTCTTTAGTGAATGCAACATAGAAATTGTTTTGAAATTTAAACCCAAACGTTGTTGTTCTCGTGTTTCTCTTTACTACGAAAGGAGGTGTGCAATAACTTTTGAGGGTATGGACCATAGAGCTGGTAAACTAATAGAGGGAGTACAAACCTACTTCTGTGTAAGACAAGATAAAACCATGTAGTTTGAGGATGAAATTTGTATTCATTGTGACTGCATTATCCAATCTCCATTATATTTCAATGGGAGATCTTTTCTCGCTTTTAAATGATCAATTTTTAAGCTTATTTATACCATGGTTCACTATTGTTGTGCAATTGGATACAAAGAAAAAGCTTCTAAGGACAGTTCTCTGTCATTTCATAAGTATGTACAATTAAACATATGTATTTATATCCATTTAAATGTTGCGTATACTTGTTTCGACAAGAAATTTATGGCTAGCTCACTCTATTTATATACTAGCTCTATGGTATGGACCTCTGAGCACCCGATTGCAGAAGTCTGACTTTTAGTTCACACGTCACAAACCCTTTTTGCGGGGCGGATTTCATTCATTCATCCATAGCTCATAATTTATGCGTGAACAAAGAACGATCACCTTTGACTTAGTACCCCCTAGAGTTTACTCCCGACATGGAAGACTTTGAAACAACGACAGATTTAACGTGCACCAGTTACCACACACACAAAGGAGAGTCTTCGGCTGGCTAGTTCGAATTCGCAGATGGAGGAATGTGAATCCGACGCTCTACCAAACAAATTATCCCAACTCCAAACAAAAACATTATATATATATATATATATATATATATATATATATAGCACTAATGTCAGAGAATTCCATTCTTGTAGAAAACAATAAATTATAGTTTTAAGTTAAAATTGTCCCCCAAACATTATAAAAATGGGTTCTAAGTAATGTGCCTAAGCTTTGAAATACATTGGCGACTTTAACCTTTTAAGTTGTGAATAAAATTGAGGAACATCGATATGAAAAGCAAAGACGAAACAAAGTAATCCTTGTTTCTATTCTTTCGTTATCTAACAACCTTGAAAGAGGATTTAAATCAACAACTTGTCTCCCAATATAGTTCTAAAGTTAATGTATTTAGTTTCGGAGCCCGAGCTGACAAATTCCATTTGCTTCATATGCAAGACTCTCGAGATAGGCTTCAATAAGACGAGCTCGGTGGAATTGCGCATATCAGAAGAAAAAATGAAAAACCATTACCAATAGCAAAGACATATAGGCAAACATAAGGATCGATGATCTCATCCGGATATCTCACAGCATTTTCTTAGTATGACCACTAAGACCCTGTAATAACCCATTTTCTACAACTCCTGCCGTTCATGGTTGAATTGATTTATTTGTTGCATTGTTTCTTCCAAACAAACGACAATCTGAATCTCTCTCCAATAGTGTACTTGCACATGTCAATGAAAAGTACAGATGCTCACTGCTAATTGGTTTAGGAGAAATGCCTTTTTGCTCTAAGTAAATGGACAATTCTTATTTGATCATATTTCAAGAGGAAACACCCAATTATTCGTCTTGTCTTCTGACTTGTATTGTGAAGATGTCTTCGTACTAATTTATAGTAGATTTTACCTGTATCCTTTCCTTATTCTATAAAATGATCTGCCATGAGCTCAGGTACAGTAGCATTTCACTTCTGCGGGCGATTGTTATTTTCTCGAAGATCACCCGCAGAAGTTGCAATTCACGGTCAGCGTAAGGATTTCTATAATTTATTTCACCATAACTAGGCAGTATTGTAAAAGGCAGAAAATGTAAAGCTCCGCGCTTGGAAAGAGTTCCCTATCAATTTTGAGTTAAAAACAACTAAAATGCGCAGAAATTTATCAAATAGTATCATAAATTATCGAATTCGTTTTTTTTAACAGCATGTATTTAAAATTATTCTCAAGTTAGAAGTGTGTAGCTAGTGAAGGTCGCGGCACGAACCTGCGACGTATGAGCCAGTAGCCGAGTAATATACCGATCGAGCCAAAGGGACCCTTCAGCTCGAAGGATATTATTTGGCTTATAAGGCTGACGCTACAAGTGCTTATATGTTAAGTATTTCGCAAATAAAACGAACGAATTCAGAAACCAAAAGATTGACAATGAATTCTGCTTTGGCTAGAACCGGTCTTCAAGGTCAAATATTTGGCGTGCTTCTCTTGAACGTCTCCGCCAATTTGGCTTCATTTAGATCGCAATCGTTATTATCACTCGTGTAATTCTTTATTCTCATTTTTTTTCCAGTTTGTGTTTTTGATACTGTTAATCATACTAGTAATTATTAGTTTAGATTGTTGAATATTTCAACTCGCTTTTTTTTCTATTCGCTTCTAAAATGTCTGAAAAGTGTTACCACCCATTAAGTTGTATACACCTTCAAGACGAGGGAAACCAAAAAGTGCATCATACAGAAACATATTAAATGTTTATTGTTGACTCTGAGAAGAAAACCGTCAAGATTCTATCATTCAAATCGTTGATAAAGTTTCGCCCCTTACAGGTGTTTCACAAAAAACAGTTTTCTGTTTGAAAAAATGAAATAAAATATGATAAAGACATCCAATCCTTTTAGTACTGCTGGAAAGAAGTGGCCAGGTTTAGTAGGTAAACATTCAAGATTTGTAAAATACGATGATTTTACATTATGCCATATCCAATGAAAAATCCAATCATTTGTTCGTAGAAATGAGATCACACCATTAGTTTTAAAAGATGTGAACGATGATAGAGATATTTTTGCGAGAAATATTAGCTGAACAAGCTTTATAGAATATTGAAAGACTTGAGATTTTCTTTTGAAAAACGATATGAAATAACTCGAATGATTTATTAAAATAATGTATCAATAATATTGAAAAAGGAAAAAATTAATTCTCCGATTTAAAATAGTAATATTTGCGAGATAAAGCTTCGCCAGTGATCTGCATATCTAGTAGATTTGCACTTAAAAGTAACTTTGTTACCAAAATATTGACAAAATTGTTAATAACAACTGAAAGCCACAATCACATACAAAACTTATATGAGAAATTATGAATGTCATATTTTTTGCAAATTCTTTCCTATTCCTACACATAAGCATTCAGTTTTTAAAAATAAAGGTAATATCTATTATTTCCACATAAGTTGTTTTTTTTTTAAAGTTTGTTATTATCATGTATATACAATTTCAGATTTTAACGTTACTACCAACCTTTTAATGGTGAGCTTACAAAAACGTGCTGTAATTTAACTCTTGAGTACCTGTCTATTTTTTCAAAATATTATTTACTATTTTTTTAAGTGAAGAATTTAGATTAAGTTTATTTCTTGCTTGTTGACAAAATCTTTTAAATGGTGTTAATAAAAACATAGACAATTTGATTGGCGAATATTGTAGGAAGTGATATCAGAATAATTCTCTGTTTTTTCATTCACAGTCATAGTATTTAATAAACAAGTCTTCATATAACTCCAGAAAGCTGTATTCCAATTTTAGCAATAAATAAAATAAAATAAAATAAATACATTCAAAAGGACAAGTTGGAGGAAGAAAATATATATATATATATATATATATATATCTAATGTGGCGGAAATCAGGATCAAAGCAGGAAATGCACTAACCTTATTACATATCATTACTTTCCAGAGTACAATTGCCTAAAATTGCCAGTGTCAAGGATTTTGAATTGAACAATGTATTATTTAAATTACGGAAACTGAAAAGTATATAATACACACACACACAAATTAGATATAAAAAATAATAATAACATTCAGATTATAAAAGTTATGCATTTAATTTTCTTCTTATGGCAACTTTTAAACTTCAACTTTACATATTAAATATAACTATGGTAATACAAATTGATGAATTTTAAAATTTCTTTTAATGTTGTACTGATTAAAACTTTAGTATAAAATGTGACATATAAAAACGATAATGGAAATAACTATAAAATGCTATATGGACTATAATATATATATAAAAAGAGAGAGGGAATAACGTAACAGAGATTAAAATATAATTAATGGTGAAAAAATGCTTTGGATGAAAAGAAATTTTTCATATTTAGATGAACATGTGTAACATGAATAGGAATTACTGTTTTCACTTTTATAAAAACCAATTCAATGCAAATATATCAAAACATTTATTTACATTGTAAACTATACAACATATTTAAAATACTGATGGTAAAAGAAGTAAACATTTGGAATTTTGCAATTACATATGAAAATGACCTATTGCATTATTATATCTAATAGCTTTTGCCACAGAGGTATTACAAGAAAGTACAGTTTTATCACTTACATATTAATATTCTTTCGGAACTTTTCCATTCGCCAAGCACAAGAGAAAAATTGCCAAATAATGTAGAATTTGGTTGACTGTTTTATTATTCACTTTGGGACTCAGCTTGCATTTGGTTTACAATTGGCAACATTTGTGCCTGGTTAAAGGAAAAATGCCTTCTTTTTACAGTTGGTAATAGTTTCAAATCACTAAAATATAAAACATGCAATCCTTTTAAACAAATATCTATCTCCCTCACTAGCAACAAATCATTAATCATGTATATAATAATAGGACTTAGAGGTTATTTCATACAAATCTTTAAAAAAATTAACAAATGTTGAAATATATGAACATGCCTTGAAAATAAATGAAACAGCTCATAAATAAAAATCTGTTACATTATTTGATAGTTTGTAAAAGCAAAGTTCATATCAAGCTTACACTGCTGTTGGTGATGTGAACAATTTTCCTTGTTAAATAAATATTTCAATAGTTTCATTCTAAGTACTTCACTAGAAAATAGTAAATTTTATAAATAATATTAGAAATATTATTATAAAATGTAAAAAATTTATAAATAAAGTAGAATTGTAATAGCAGTGATGAATGCTAAATGGGCTGGACAGAATTTCACAGCTGGCCAACATGCAGACAATTTGATTTGTACTTATGATAATTGGAAACCAAGTCATTTTATACTACATTTGAATATAAAGAAACTGTAGTAAATTGACAGTATTTCATAAAATGAATTGACAATTTCATAAAATGAAAAATAGCCTATCATATAAGTGTGTATACATATATATAAATATTTGTACAAAATGAATGAGAATAATTCTGGAACTTCAATAACTAATTACCAATAAAAAATTAGATTCATTTATACATGAAATGATAGTTAAATAATTATTTACAAATTGTAGTCTATATATATGAAAATGATATATATTATATTATTATTTAGGATTCATGCTTGTAATGGGTTAGAAAACTAATATAGAAGATGGCAACAATAACTATATCAATGCAACATATACACATTATTTTTTATTCTATGTATATAGTTTGTACTATAAAAAAAAGAAAAATGGCAGTATCATCAACAGTTGATAAGATTTAAAATAGAAACAAGGAAATATTTGGATTTACAACCAAAAGTTCAATAAATAAATAAATGTTAAACCTAAAAAAAAATTCTTTAGAGAAATACAATAATTAAAAAAAAAAGTAGATAATTTTCATTAGTCATTTAGAAACATTAGTTTATATAAATGTACTCTAAAATAATTTTTTTCATTTTTTTCTATTATAATCAAAGTATCCAGATCAATATTCAATTCATAATAATTTGTTTCACTAAGATTTTGTTTGAGTTTTATACATTTCACTTCATGCCCATACATGCTATCATATAACTTGACAAAACCGTGTAACAATGGATCAGTAGAATGAAATCCAAGAATGCCAATTAAGTCTAATTCATCATCATAATCTAAAGCTAAAACACACTTCTCATTTAATACATATGAATTTACAGGTTTTGTAATTCGTCTACCATAAGAACTAATTGTGGTTGTTTTACTTTGCATAATAGATGATGAAAAACCCATAGAAAAAAGTTCTCGAATTTGTGTTTCCCTAGGAGAATAGACCAATTGAAAACAACGCACAATTCCATCTTCTCTTAATACAACTCGGTTTGAATTATCAGGATGAAACAATATCATGTCTGTTTCATCATCTGTGTTATTACTATCTACACAACAGTTTTCATGATGTATACTTTCTTTTACTGGCCTCAGGACATAACGAGCATGTTTATGAGGACTAGCATAAACACAATGATAAGGATAACCTCCAAAGTGGAAAATTTGCTGAGAGCTTTGTATATGAAACAGAAGAGGAGGAACAGCTTGAGGTATACAATTTAGAGGGAGTCCAAAAGGATAACTTCCAACAACAGCTTTCATATAACGATCTCCAATTTTATATGGTGTGAAAATACCTAAATAGAAAATAAAAATATATGTATCATAAATAATTAATATATAAACATATTATTTTAAAATTAAACAAAAAAATATGATTTACTATTTGCCAAAACATCTTCAAATCTATATATATGCACCCAATCTAAGTTCATTCCTACAATAAGAAGCTGATCTGAAACATTCACATGTCTACAGGCTTTCCCAAATACACTCCGCCTTATCTCTAACAATGCTCTGAATTCCAAAGGAAAAGTTGTAAATACTGCCAAATTAACAACAACATCAACATTAGAGGAGGGTTCGTTTTCAGGATTTAATTTTGTAGTAAGTATTACTTCTTTAGAATAAATATTCCAATCAATATATTGGAAATTAAAAACACAATCTAATCGCTTGATATATATTTTATTTAGTATAACACCAGTAATTGGATTCCTACGAATCAACCAATTATCTTTGGTTATGTAAATAATGGATCTTGAGGTACAAGAACAAGGGTGTACTTCACAACTACATTCTTGTTTAAATACTGGTGCTGCATAAGAAATCACATCCAATATTCTTTCTGAGCCACTAATATTTGTAAGTTTGGTTAAACTAGGTTTGGTTTCATAACCATAGATATTATAACAACTTTTATGATTGTTGAAATATATAAGTCCACTCTCATATACAATAGGTCGTGGTGATTCTTTGGCCCATGAAGATTCGTAAAATGACTGTTTCGATCGAATAAGCTGACACATAATATTTAGACTTAATTTATAGGGTGTAGAAGTAGCATTGATTTCACGGTCATACAGTGTACAGACTATATTTTTGTTCTTTTTCAAACGTAACATTTGAAATAATTGATTTGTTATCTCATTTAAAAAGTCCAAGAGGCAGAGTTTAAATACTAATCCAATTCTGATGATGAAATTAAAACATTTTTTTAAAAAATGGAAATTTCGGCAACAATAGATTTTATCTCTTGATGCCAAGAGTGCATTCAATAGATATTAAAAAATCTTAGAGAACGGAGAAGGGTCTACTTATTAGAAACAGCTTTTTGGAAAACGCTTTGCATGAAGATCGATATTCAGTTTTGCAAAAAAATTGACCAATTAGTTGCGTATTTGGAACAAAACAAGATGTGTTGAATGTTGTTTTCAAAATTACAAATTTGGCAGTCAAGATGATTATATACCACTATCATCTATTCTACAGAGAACGAGAACCTATAATAATCGTCTGGGTTAAAAGACTTGTTACTCGCGCTAACTTCACATTTGCAGATATTTGTACAGTTACAGATATTTGAAACAAATTTCTTTGTTCAGATATATTCATCTTATTAAAATTGATATGATAGAGGAATTTTACAATAAATACATGGTCAATGAAAAAAAACCTAATTTCGCTGTTTCATTAATATTATTTTTTGATTCTAAAATAGTTGCTCTGGCAGACGATGAACATTCAGAAAACACACGTGGGCAACAGACAAGTAGGTAGGTAGGAAAACACAAATGATAATCGCGCCTTTCTCAAATTCTCTGGAGATAATCGTCAAAAATCACAAATTTTGAAAACAATATAAAGTATCCATTTATAAGAAAAGAATTTAAAGACATTCTGTAAATTATCCTACTCTCAGGTAAGGTAAAAATCACCAGATTTATTCCTATTTTGAGTTAAAAATATTCTAATTAACTTATATGTAATGCAATATAATTTCGTTTTTACGTCATTCACAATTGAAGCAAAATTTTGCATTGCAGATGAATCTTCAGATCTTTTCTCTTTTTATTTAAATAATTATTACTAAAATTCATATCCAAAGTATACACATGTATACTGTTTACAAACTTATCTTTTGCTCATTAAACGTTTTATATCTTTTACTATTAAGTGTTATCTTATGCTCTTAAGCGTTATATATCTTTTGCTTTTAAGTAAAACGTCAAAACTTCAATAAATATCCTATTATTTAATATTTCTGTTAACTTTTTTTATAGGGAATTTCTGTGTCGCCAAATGTATTTATCTTCGTATTATAGTACTTTTGTGAATTTTGATTAGAATAAAAAAAGGATTAACACAGTTTTCAACTTCTCGTCTTAAAAATATTTCCATGTACCTGATTCTTTTGTACAATTGTTTAAAATAATAAGCTCATTCCTAAAGTAGCTCTTATATATTTCTAAAATAGATGTTAATATAACAAAGTCTTCTGTTAAAACCCCATTGTTAAATTCAACAGTTGGTTCTTGCACCATTAAAACTCTTAGCATTACTGTTAAATTCAATAGTGACTATGTTTCACATCTTAATCAGCATTAATTTATTTTAAAGTAGCAAATGCAAGCCCCTTTTTTTTGTTATTGCTATAACATACCAGCTATAAAGATCTGTTTATCTGCAATTCATTTAAATCTTTTACTGTCTCTCATTTTCTTTGAAAATTCTGCATGTTTGAAGCTTTGGTCTAAATATAGAAGTGAATGTATTAAATGCATATGCTTTCTAACAGCTATGAAATTTCTGTTGTTACTTTGAGCATTAGGTGGACTCATGGATATGCAGTGGAAAATACTGAAAATGCCTTCTTCATGAATTCTCACTGACAGTGATGCTGATAGTAAAATAGTTTTTAATATGATTTGAAAGTAGAAAAATTAAACAGAACCTTGTTCTAGCATGAATATGGTTCAGTTGCTCCTCATTACACAAATGTACAAGTAATCAAATAATGGAAGTGTTTGTAAATAAAAGTAAATCTAGGAAAGCACTTTAAACTTTAAAATATAACTGTAGTTGAAACACAAAAAGTATACATTATGGCAGTATGAGTTAGCTTAATGAAGCTGTATACATCCTGGATTCTTGTCAAGAGTGTAAAATGTCAGACTTTGAGACCTTGCAGACTTTCAAAGCAGATTATGAGAGCGCAACTTACTAGAGCAACTGTGAATGAAATATCCCAGTTTTTGCACGTTTTTAGAGGTATGGTGTATAAAACTGGACAGTGTACATACAGTGAGGCAAGACAAACTTGGCAAATCAAAATAGTGACTGAAGGAGAAGTTAAGTAAAAAGACTGACAGTTAGTGAAAAATATTGTAATGTTGATGAAAACAATGATAGTCAAATTGACTACAAAGCTCAGTTAGCATCTGGACTCACTAGTGTTGGTAGTACAACTTAAGTAGTATATGCATGTTTGTGCCAGAGCAGTAATTTCCAAGTCACTTTTTACTAATATTAATGTCAAATGGTGTTATAATCCTTAAACCTGATTGATTGATAAGTTGAAGGGAATTATATGGTTAGCTGAAGAATCTTTTACACTTTTCCTCTCAATAAAATGAGTATGTATTTGGAGGATATCTACATAAACTTGTGATTGAGATTATGTCCTATCTGTCAGCTTGGAGGTAGATCTGTCATGTTCAATCCAGTTATGTTGGGGTTTTTCTTCTGGTCCAATCGTAATCTTAAATGGTAGGATCATCAAGGAGAAATTTTTAAACTAAATCCATCCTATGATGAAAACTTTGTTTCTTGTAGGCAATAAAAATTTTCAAGATGAGTGTGCTTCTATTTATGCTGTAAATCTTGTCAAATTGTGATTTAATGGACACAAGAATGTAGTGAAAATCTACCCTGACTTGTAAAGCTAATTTTTTTAGCTTTAACTTGATCCAAAAATCAATTTTGTGCTGTAATATTTTTGGAAGTTATAGCCGTAAAACGTTAAAATTTCCCCTTTTTTAAAAAATTAATTCAAGTTTTAATTCAAAATTCAAAAAAAAGGGCTCCGAGGTATACTTTCCCAGCCTCCAAGGTATACATGTACCAAATTTGGAAGTTGTAGGTTGAACGGTCTGGCCTGTAGAGCACCTACAGACACACACACGATGAGCTTTATTATAACTGATGATTTATTCACATTTTTTTCATATTTTAGTCAGTTTTTTTTAACTTGTAAAATTGTTAACTTAAGTAAAGAAAAAGTGCACTAAGACATTGTATGTTGTATGAGTTCCTAAAAAGGAATAACATAATCATAGCAAAAAAAAAAAAAAAACCCTACTTTTGAGACGTGTTTGGAGTGAATGCAATAACAGTTCAAATGTCCTAAAGACGACTTGTGAAATTTTTTTCAGGGGATTATTCTTTGAAACTTGAACAAAATCAGGAAGGCCATCAGATGTCAATGCCAAAGCGCTGCACAGTATAATCAGGACAAATCCCAATGTATCTTCCAGAAAAATGGACTTAAAACTTAGAGTTTGTAAGATTATGCTTTGGGTCACATTAAAAGGCCCGTTTTTGTGTCTAAACTCTCTGTTAAATACAGAAAGAAAAAAAATAATGGACAGAATTTTGAAATGTTTTTCAAACCTAGCTTGTCACAAAACCGAACCGTTTTTGGACTACTTGGTGACTGGAGATGAAAAGTGGATGCATGAGTTGCTGGAAGAAAATGAAACAGTTGATGCTGATCATTACTGTTTGCAGCTTGATGTTTTAAGTAAAGAAATTCAATGTAAATGTCCATTTTTGGCCAATAAAAAGGGTGCACTTCTTCATGATGACAATACTAGACCACATATGGCAAGAAAAACTTCATAGTAAAGTTAGAAAATTTCACAACAGCAAGCATATTCTCTTGATATCGCACCATCTGACTATCATCTGTTGCTTCAAAACTTTCTCAATAAAAATGAGTATCTGAATTATGAGGATGTTCAAATGGCAGTGGAAGAATACTTTGCCCACAAAACAGAGAACTTCTGTCCCAAAAGTTAGATAAGCTACCAGAATACTGGCAGACAGTTGCAACAAATGACTTTATATTTTGGAGTAAATTTTATATAAAAATAGAAAAAAAATTTGTTTATTTAGAAAAAAAAAATGGAACTTTCCCTTACACCTATATACTATGTAAAATAATTTTATAATCATGCAATAAATTTTATAATACATTTGATTTGCAAAAATATCAATTGAATTATATATATATACATATATATATATATATATATATCCCAGCCGCCTTTTGGCGACCAGTCGGTTCGCCAGTATTATTGCTTGCTAAAATTTTCATATAATATTTTATGTAGCTGTGTCTTAAACCAAACAAATCTTGATAATCATATAATTTATTTATAGTATTATTTTCTTCAGATGTTCTGTTCATTGTACTACTCTACTCATCTTTCTCTTTCTATCTGTTCAATGATTGTCCTGGTATTTTATTTAAACTTGGAGGGAAAGGTCTAAAATTCTACGTTTTAATATAATAATGAGATTCAAATTTCCATAAATGTATACTCTCTAAACAAATATAGACACAATTGGTTTTCAAGAGATGGGAAAGTTTAAAAACAGCTTGGAAAATGCCGCGCACAGAGGAAATAACGGTGAAACACACAAACCCTTCTTCTTTTCTTTTTTTTCTATCCTTTTTTTCTCCACTACTTTTGTTTCTACAAACCCTTTTTTCCCTTTGTTATTTTTTTCTTCCCTGCCTAGATTTTATTTTAAGCAAGCATAGATTAAATATTCATACAGACTAATAATAAAAGCAACTATTTTCTTTCTTTTTTAAACATCCCGTTATCTATGAATGAAAACCAACTGACTTGGCGTATTTCTTTCTAAACAAATCATAATTTATTACTTCCTGCTGTCTAACTCAGTTGGTGTGAGGGAAGGAAATGAAGATTTTTGGCGGGAAAGTAAGAAAAGTGTCGTTTTAACAATTTTCCACACTGTTTTTTCATTTTTTCTCTCCATAAGAACCAGCCTCGTGTCTTAACGAAAATATTTTTAAAAAATTAACCGAGTCGGCCGAGCTGTTCTCCATTTTTGCGCTTAGCAACGCATTTCGAGTCGCATTTTTATTTATTTATATATATATATATATTTAATTCAATGATAAAAATTGATTTAAAAAATATCTATAATTAAATTAATTGCTTTTATCTGTTTTAAATTTTATGATTCATTTTTTTTTTTTGCTCCTTGTTTTAAAATTACAATTGATAATCTTTTTTTTTAAGTGTATTAATTGATGGATTCAGAAGTCAAATCTTCAAAAACGGCTAGAAAATCAGGGAGGAGTCAGGGAAATGCAAATGTAGAACCAAATATTACTGAGGTATGATTTATTTGTTTTAATAATAATTAAAGATAGATTTATTCATCCAAAAGGCCTATACTTGATGTATGATTACGGACTCAAGTATATATTTATTTATATTTATATATATAAAAAATTGACATACATTCTGAGAAAGTTCTAATACATTTTATGCTTTGTTTTAGATTAATTGTAAAGTCCTTCAGAATTACGGATTTATTTTTAAAAATTGCTTTTGTTATGTATTTTAATATGAGGAAATTTAGATAAATTGCTGATCTCCAATCTTTACAAATTTGAAATTTGTCAATATTTTGTCTGCTATAATATTCATTGCTAAGATTTGGCAAGTTTTAATTTGATGATGTATTTATTATCTTGGATAGTATTTGTAAAGTTTATCATACAAAACTCCCATTGGACTAAAAACTATCAAATCTAGCCATAATTATTTCTTGGGTACTAAGTATTTGTTATGGAAGAATTTTAAAAAAGAAATGAATGAGTGTTTCACATTTAATAACACTTTTTTTTGCTATAACACTAAAATTTTTTTAGTATCCACATTAGTAATATATTTATATAGATACTAGATTCAAAAACTAGTACAGAATCCTTTTAGATTTTAAATATATACAGAAAAAAAAACTTATTTAGACTAACATTTTATTTAAATTTATAGGATAACTATTTAAAATAATGTTTCTAATTATAAAGTATTTTGCACAAAAGTGAGGCAGTGTGATTTTTTTCCTCTCTTACCTATGAAATGAAGGATATCCTAAACTATTTTATAAAATGAGAAAAGTTATACAAACTATGTATGTAAATAAGCATTTCTGTACACTTCTATTAATAGTGTGTGAAATTCAAATTAAAAAGTGATTGAATTACAAAAAGAGTGGTATAGCAGCTATTTTTGCTAATGAGAGTCCTCCAACAAAGTGGGATGTTTGCATTTATTCCTGCTGTTTTTAACTTCAAAAGGATTTCACCTATGAACTAATGTTCAGATACTCAAGAGGGCTGTCTTTTGCCTCATGGAGAAAGAATTCCACATGGAACATGTTGAAGAAAGATCTCCAAAACATGTCAGATTTAGCCAATTCTAATATTATTTTTACAGATTTGATGTTCAATGTAGTGTGTTACATGCAACTGGAAAACTCTTTCTTCAATTTATACTTTTCACAGAACAGCTTTGAAATATAGTTAATTTTGCCAAAAAGAAGCTTATTTCCAAGTTTTAGTGACATATCTGAATGTCACACAAATGGCAGCAAAAGCGCCGCTGAAAAATTGCCAACCTCACCTGGCTCCAAATGACTATATATCAAAGTTTAACTTATGCCTTTTTTAAGAATAAAAGAACAGGATTGATCTATTTAAGCCTAAATCAAATAGATTAAGGTGCTGAATTCTATAGATGAACTTTTAAATGTTTTACTAACTAAAACTGCAGTCGAAAGAAAAAAAAGGGGGGACAATTTATTATTTTATTATTATTATTTCAAGAAAGTTCTCACCAAATACTACAAAACTCAAGATGCTAAATAGGGCATAGTGAGAGAATTTTGGAGGCCAGAAATTTTTGTAACATTTATATGCAAACTTATAGAATCAAAAATTTTAAATACACTTGAAATGTTCAGAAAATTGATTGAATATTATTGCAAGGGTGTTAAAAATTAAGTTTTAAACTTTTAAATGATATTTTGCAAATATATATATATATATATAAAAATATATATATATATATATATTATAGAATTAAAAAAAAGATTTTACCTTGTGCTTATACTCCTAATGTTATAAAACTTTAGATTCATTTTCAGAAATCCAAAACATATTGCTTTTCTATTATCCATGCACAAGTGAAAAATTGGCAAAGAAATTTGGTGGAATTCTGTATTATTTGGCAATCTTTCTCTTTAAATTCACTATAAGAAATTGTCGGAATTCTACATTATTTGTCGATTATTCGCTTGCGCCCAACTAACGAGAAAGTACCCAAAACAATGTTATTGACATGTTTATCCTTGCTAAGTTGCCCAATCAGTCTATAAAACCTTGATTATTTAAAAAATTTGAAGCTCATAATAACTACAGTTCAGACATATCTCAATTTTATGTCTTCAATAAAGTTCAAATATTTTGGAAAAGAAGATAATAAGAAGGACAACAATTTATTGAGAGAAATTCCAATTATAATTAACAAGATAATGATATATACTATCTAAAAATATTATTACTTAAGGACTGTTGCAGTTAGCTTTGATATTTTATAAAAAGTAAATGGAGCTCTTTCCAAATACTTCAACAAATATACATTAAACTTGGATTTCTTGTAAATGATCACCAATGACATAATCAGAATTATCATGCCACCAGGAAAAACCTGTGCCACTTTTGAATTCTGTGTGCAAATATAGAGTATAGGAAACTTGTCTTAAAAAGCTGGAAAATTCAAATATTTCTGTAAAAACTGGTAAAATGTTGGGAATTTCAAGTTCCTTTTTCATTCCATCTAAAAAATTCCTGATCTGTGAATATTGTGTGAATGAATCAATGCATCAAAGATGGAACAAGTGTGCAATTGCTGAAATTATCTACTCTCCCCCTCTTTATTTTTATTTTTTTGTGTAGATTAGTGTAATTTTAATTTTAAAGACTGTTTTCTTTTTATGAGATTCTCAGATTGTAGCATTTGAAGATGTGGGAGACTAATATAATTGCATGAAAATTTCTCTGATAGGAATAGCAGCATTTAATCTGTGGAAAGCTTCGTGAAGATGTTTAATCATTCACACCTGTGTTTATTGAATGGTTCGTTTATTATTTGAGAGATAATGAGTTTAATATGAGTAGATTAGAAAACTTTTTTAAAAAATGGTCGTAAAATTATTTAGACATAACTGACATTGTTGATATTGAACTAAAAGAAATATAGGAAAAAATAACATGTTACACCAAAAAATATCAAATTTGAAAATAAGCCTGTTTTGAATATTTTAGTTCAAGAAAAATATCAAAAGCAGAACTATTGTTATCATTGTAATTTGTTACATCATATTCGTCCTTTAATTCATGCAATGATATATTGGAAATATTTTCACATTTGTTCACAGCTAATAAAATAGCAAAAAAAAAAAAAAAAAGTGCTTTAGACCATACAAAAATGTCATACATTATTTTTTATGAATTTTTTCATCAACATAATTTTGTTACAGTTTTTTTTTTTTTTTTTCCTTTTTCCACATTCTTGTTGAACAGTCTAGAAGAATGCTGTCAAAAGATGCATGATTGAAGTGGTAAGAATATTTGGGCAGCTTATTTTTGATACTTCTTGATAATCTTAAAAATATAAGACTAGGAAAAAATAACCGACATTGGATTAATGACTGCAAGTTATTTGATTAATAAGTAAAGCTACTGAAATTGGAAAAGAAGAAAGAAAGTTTCTTTTTAGTTTAGTGTTTTATATTTGGGAAGAATCTTATGAAAAAATATTTTAAAACACTTCTTAAAATTTTACTGTTTTGAAAACTGCTTTTTATTAAAAATCCATATTTATTGAAGAATCTTTATCTTTTTGTTCATGTTCTGTGTGATAATGTTATTCCATTATTTAGCATGAGTTCTGTTTGTGCATATCTTTTTTTACTGCATATACATGCAGAGAAAACAAAGGTAATTTTTTTTCCAGACTTAAGTGGAAACATATTAATGCAATGACTGATGCATCTAAGATCAAAATACCTAGCCAGTTGCATTAGCTTTTTAAAAAAATAATTTGTGCATTTGGAAAAGTAAATATTTATTCATTATGAGAGCAGTTTAAAGATATTCTTTGAGAAGATTTTTGCATTGCTTTTCCTCCAGACAGCAATATTCATTAGTATTAAAATTAATTAATTGCTGAATAATTATAGCTTAGACCTGAAGAAAATTAAACTGCCTCTTGCTAAATTAACTGCCTCTTTCACAAATGAATCTTTCTATGATTGTTATCGATGATGAAATATAAACAGATTAAATTTCGGACAAAAAAAAGAAAAGAAAAAGAAAGAAAAGAGAAAGGAACAGATAGGGAAAAAATAGTTGTTTAAAAAATAATCTTTAGTGCAGTATATGAAAAACAAATTTTTAAACTTTTCTTTTTGTTGACCTGCAAGTACGAGAAAAATAGTCTTTATATTCATATTTATTTATGAAAATCATTTTTATTGTTTTTTTTTATGAGAAAAACATCTGTTGGAGAATATTATTGAACTTCCCTCACTATGTTGCCTCAAAGAATAAAATCCTATTAACCAAGATAGGCCATCTTGATTTCAAAGTAGTTATTCTAAAGAAAGCTATATTAACCACAATAAATGATCTCAAACGTTATATCCATTGAACTTAATGATGCAATTTTGAATTTGATTAATAGAATGGAAAAAATTTATGAAAATGTCAACAGTATTTTAAGTAAGGATTCCGAACATATTTTTTTAACCTAATAGATTTTTAAATAACTTCACTTAAAAAGGAAAGCCACCCTATGAACTTTTAGGTTATAGGTTTACATATTAGCATAATGTTCATCTGCTAATCAAAGTTTTTCTTCTGCAGTTTTCTAACTTTCTTAGATAATGTATCTATTTTTTTTGAAAGGCATTTTTAAGGTCATTAAATTTAATTTAGTTTTAATTAAGGATTATAAGAAAATAAATTAAAGCTTATATATATATATATATATATATATATATATATATATATATATATATATATATATATATACAATAACTGTATGAGGACATAGCATCTTCATTGTAATGAGTGACACGGGTAAGGTTTGAGTACCAATCCTGTGAGGATTGTCATGCAGCTGTATATTCTGTATGTGAAATTCTACTTTTGATTGTAATGCAATTTAAAAAGTGTTAGTTTAAAAATGGTAAATTTATTTATTGTTGTATTTACTAGGCTACTTTTGGTGTTAAAACGAAATTAGAATATACCAGAATGACAGTATTCTGTTGACTCTCTGAGTGTAGAATTCTCTTTTTCTATATTCAGTTCAAAAGTCAGCAATTTATATTAAAAGAAATATATTTACATGAAAAAAATTACCGGGAAAATATTCTTAAGATTTTAAAAATATAATTAAAATGACAGTTATGTTCATTCCCTTTGAAAAATCAATTCTAATCTGTGGGCTACAATATTAAATTGACATTAAAAGAAAGGATATTGTTGTGTTTATTGTAATTATAAATTTGTTATAGCTTTTAAAGGATGGAAAATATGTTGAAATAGAATTAATTATAATTTGAAGTAAAAATCTTAAAAAACTTTGTTAATTTGGAAATTGTTAAGATTTTTTAGAAAGTCATATTTAAATTCCCGTTTGCTTGCAGATAGCTAACATTTAATATTTTTTTTCTTATTTAATTATGAGCATTTAATTTTGCAAAAAAAAAAAAAAGAAAAAGAAAAAGAAAGAAAGAAAGAGAGAGAGAGAAGCAGAATTTGTTTCCATCCAAAAAAATTCCATGCTTAAAAAGTTTTGTCTTTAAATAATTACTGCTACCCAAAGGCCATAAATAGAAAATTTTACAATAAGTTTATATTAAAATTAATTTTTTTATTGAATTCCAAAATAAAATTTAAAAAATTCCTCATTAAATATTTTAAGTTCATTTTTAATTTTTTTTAAATATCTACATTACTCATGTTTTTATAAATGTCATTTATGTATTCCTTTCTTTAACAAATTGATTTTTTATCGTCGAGATAAATATTCAACTAGCATAGTAAAATTAATTTTAGCTTTGATGGACAATGTAGCATAATATTGTTGTTTTGTAGTCTGACTCAAATACAGTCCCTTCATCATTTTCAAAAGTTGTGAGACAAAGTGCCAGGAAATCCACTGGAAATTTCAGAAAAGCTACAATTACTAATCAAACGACTCAGGTAATTGAAGTTTCCAATATTGTATCAGATGATTTAATGAAACTACAAACCATTCTCTGATGTATTTAATGATAATTTACTATAAATTTATGTCTGGTTATTATACTTTTTACAGTGCATCACATTTTATGTACATAGGCTGACCAAGTAATTTGCTAATGATATTTGCATATCTGATTAACAGTCTAACCATGTGCAAGAACATAGTTTCATGATGGTAATTTTAAGATGGAGGTGGAATCTTTTTGTCCTTTTGGAAAGCATGTTCTTTCAAAAAATTTCTGTGCAAGTTTATTTTTCAAGAAGGTGAAACTTATGCCAAATAAAGCATGTTTTAAACTTGCTTTTAAAATGATTTTAGATGTCAAATTTCATTCTTTATTAGAACTATCTTATAGTTCTTATGTTTATCATCTAAAGATTTGAAATAAATATTTATATTATTCTTGGATCATTATTTCTCATTGTTTCGAGGCTAAAACATGACTTTTAAGACAGCATATGTATAATGATAATTTTTATTCATATATTATTTTTTATTTAATTTATTCATTACTTTATTTCTTTGATTTAAACATGTAAAATTTGTGGTTATTTTACATTTCATAACTACTAATAAAAATAGAATTAAAAATTTCTTAATTTGTTTTATATATTCCAAATTGCATATGAAGATTGGGGAAAACTTGATAGATAAAGTTTGGAAATTTTTCAAGTTTGTTTTTTGCTTTCATTTGTTTAATGAATGAATTTTGAATTTTAAATCGCCTTGTTCACACTTTTATAACAAAATTAATAAAATGTCGTGTTACTGAGCAGTTTGATGTAGTAATAAAATGGAATAATAATTATTGCTTTTTTTTTCTTTAACTTAATAATTTTTATTGCTAGAAAATTGTGTTGAAATAGTTTGTTTAAAATTAGCCTTATTTCAATATATGTACTGGTGGTTATCAAAATAATGGAGACACCTGCGAATAAAAGTGACATTTTTTAATGTACTTTGTCAGCATTAAAATATAATATTAGCGACCAGTGTTTTAAAATATAAATCACAATGTATACATTTTGATAGTATATGTTAGCTTTATTAGAATTCTATAATTCTTGAATTTTTTTCTGAAACGTAAAGTCTCTCAGATTGTCAAAGTAGTCAAATTGTAGGAGCCTGTCTAGCTGGATCTAGTGTGACCGAAACATTGCAACTTTTAGGTGTTTCTAGAGGTATAGTGTTTAAAGTCATGAAAGCATATATACAACATAGCCATACAAGCTTTGCTAAACAAAATAGTGGGCAGAAAGAGAAGTTCAGTGAAAGAGACCAATGTACTGTAAAAAAAATGAACAACTACAGCAAAAGTAACTGACTTCAATCCTTATTTTGATTTACCTGTGTCAATTGTAACATTTAGAAAGCATTTTCATAAATAGAGCATTTATGGCAGAGCAGCAATTCCCAAGCCCAGCCAGTTATCACAACGTTAATGATAAACATATCAAAATTTTAGTTAAGAGTGTGACACCACTATCACACTCTTAAAACCGAACAGATAGATAAGTGGAGAAAAATAATATGGTCTGACAAATCATATTTCACATTTTTCCGTATAACAAGATAAGTGTATGTGTGATGGACACCTTTATATTAGTATGATCATCATTGTTGCCTCCCAGCTCTCAAGCATGGAGTTTGTCATGATATAGGCAACCATCTAAGGACATATCACTGGGAAGCTGTGTAGAGAAATTTTAGCTAACCAGGTCCTTCCTATGATGGACACTTTGTTACCTTAGAGAGATGGAATTTTCCAGGATAATAATACATCTATCCATACAGCAAGACTTGTCCAATCTTAGTTTGATGGACAGGGATGAAGTTAAACAACTGCCTTGGCCCCTACAGTCACCTGAGCTCTATATAATTGAACCATTATGATTGATTATAGAGTGTTCAATACAGAATGTACATCTCCCCACTGACATCTCTACCAGAATTTTCACAATATCTTCAGGAAGAATGGTACATCATTCATCTAAACACTATTAAACACTTGTAGGAATTTATTCCTATACAAATTCAAATTGTATTTCATGACTACATCATACTAATAAAATGATTCTTTATAATTCTAAGGTGTTTCTATTATTTTGAAAGTCATTTGTATATATAAAAACCAAATAATTGCATTTTTGTAAATGACCTCCATTTAAGTACTACTTTTAATTTTCAGAAATAAAATATTTATTTGCAGTTTTAAAATCAAAGGTGGGGGTTCCAGTTCATTTGCATTTTCTGTAAATAATAAAGAATTCTATTTTATTTGGCTTGTAATGATAATTTCTACTTTAAAATTGATTTTTAAAATATCATGTTTGAAACTGAATATGGTTACTTCAAGTATCACTTTTTATTTTGAATGCATTTAAAATTGTTCTTGCCTTTTCTGTTATCACTGCTTGTTTGGGTGGTGCAGTGTCATGGACTTTGTCATGAATAACACAGAAAAACTTATTTTTCAAATAATTAAATTTTCTTTATCTCTATTTATAATTGCATTATAATTGTAAAACAAATTTTTTTAAAAAAATAAATAAATGGCATTTATTTGTATTTGTTTTTGCGCTAGCATTTTAATTACCTTGTTAAATCATTTTACTTTTTTTTTCTTTATAGTTAAATGTGATTTTAAAAATTTGCTGATTAAAGTGAAATATTTTAATAGCCTTATACAAAAATATTTATAATCATTGATATGAGTTGCTAAGAAACCAATTTTGCATGTACTTTACTAAAAATTGAAGTGGGAATAGCAAAGATAAAAATTTGTGTTATAAATTAAAATTTTATTTATGCATTTATTCAATATTGAGGTAAAATAAAATGAATCTGGGAGAAATGTAGGATGGATATAAACCAGCTTTAAATACAGTCTTTGCTAATATGAAAAACAAATTATAATATCTAATAATCTTTGTTCTTATTTTGCATTTTTTTTAAAAAAAATTTCAGAGAAATGCTCTTCAGCTCAGCGTTTGACTTTCAAAATCCATTGCTCTCTCTTAAAATAATGAGCTTGAAATGCTTTACAATCAAACTATATAAAAGAAGAATTCTTTAATTATACATACATACATATATATCTATATCTATCTATATATATATATATATTCTAAAGCAGCAAATTAAATCTAATTCTGTCCAAATTTTCATATAGTTTTTTTTTCTTTCAATTTTTTTAAAGGCATGTTCTTGGTTTTAATTTGAATTTAATCTCCTTTATATGAATTAATTTGAAACAAATTATTTATTTTGTGACTGTTATCAGTATTCATAGATTAAAAATTAGAAATTTTGATTTTTAGAAAATTTGTCTGCAAAGTGTTGTGAATTGATGGAGCATTACTGTATTTAATAAAAAATTGTAACAATCATCTTTATCAATGTATGCTAGTTTGTTGCTAAGTTAATGAAATATTTTGTTCTCAAGAAGGTTAATAATAATTTCTTTTGAGGTACTTGACATTTTAAAGTAGATATTAAATATATATATTTTTTATTATGTAGTTGTATTTAAAATCTTTATTATTATCTCAATTCTAATCATAGTATTTCCTTTGATTTATTAATAGTGATGAATTAAATTATAAAAACTATGTGAGCTTTGACAAAGAACATCAAATAAATTTTATGTTCTGAATTCTATATGTATCATTTAAAAAAACTCAAAAATTCAAATTAAATTAATTAAGATAACTTGATTTTTTAGAAGGAATTCCCATATTAATATAAATTAATGTGCCATTTTCACAGAAATCTTGCTGATTTGTTGGTAGGATTGTGTTATGATTCAATTTATATTACATCCCCCCCCTAAACTTTTTGTCAAAAAATCAGAGTAATTTCTTAACCTTTTGTTTTTTAATTTTGTCATTTATTCTTAATATTAATTTTTATTTTATTTTGTTATTGTTCATTATTATTGTATAAATTGGCTAATTTATTAATTTGAACTGCATATATCAAAGTAACAAATATGTATTTGTTATTTATTATGTATTAGGAAGTACCAAGTTCAGCCAGCAGTTCATTAGGAATCTCTCAAAATACAACCCTTCCTTTTTCACAACCAGGTTGTTCCAAGGATGATGACAATTTATCTGATTATGATGTAAATATCTTCATTTATTTAAAGTATTATTTTTATACTTTATTTTTATGTTATTTTGTTCTTGATGTGTGCATGTGATTATATATCTAAAATAAGTAATTCATATTTTTTATTTATATTTTTTATGCTAAATGTATTACCCTCATATTTTTATCCCCTTGTGAGTTATTGAATTTTTATTCCAATTATTTCAAGTATTATTGTCTTGTATCAGTGGTTACTAGGTTAATACTGTTTAGATATTTAAAAAAGTTCAAATCAAGGGATATTTTTGTATGTATTTCTAAGAATTGTAGAAAAATAATCAAATTCAACAATTTTAATTTCAAATATGTCTTTTTATTTAACAGAACATCAATCAAATTAAAATATTTAAATGCATGTATGTAATTCTTTAATTTGTTTACTTTTATTTTCTTTCTTAGCATTATTTTATTGGTCATAATGATAATGCTGTAAACTTGAGTTCTTTCTAACAATAATTCTCATATTTGAAAAGTATGTATAATTTTTTAAAAAAAATAATTGTTTAATGAGCATTTTAATAAAATTACTTTATATTTCAAAAGTGATAATTTTAATTATTTTTATGTCAAAATTATACTGTCAAAACTCTTACTGTAGGAATTGTGTTTCAGTTAATTCCTTTGCAGCATGAAACAGTTAAACAAGTTTATTTTTTATAATCATAAAAAAAAAAAAAAACCTACAGTTAAGATTTTTTTCTAATAAGAAAATTTATTAGATTCCCCCATTACACTTTTTTCAATGAAAAAATTTCTCAATTCTTTTAGTATTTAATTTAGCAAGTCATTAATAACCAGATTTCTCATCAGATGACATTTTATCTTACCTTTGCATTTCTTTCAAAATTGAAATTATTTTGTATAAACTGATCCATAATTTTTGTTATAATTAAACTTTTGGAAGAAAAAATAATCCACTGGGTGATTTTTGTTTTTTTAGAAATCTTCAGAACAGAAGTATGTGAAGATAATTTCATTATCTTTATGCACTTATTTTCCTATTAATTTTATTAGAGCATTATTGAAAAGATTTACCTTAGTAGTAATTGAAAATATTTCATTGTTACTGCTCATTTACACTATCTAATTATATTTTATTAGTTAGCTAGGCAAATTTATTGTATCAGTAAGGGATTCTTCTTTCTGAACATACTTGTTTAGCTGAGACTATACATTCGCCAAACTACTTTCTAACATTTTTTTTATTACTCTTTTCCAAGTGTAATTAATTACTTATCTCTTCCCTTAGTTTCATCAATTTGTTATTGGAATATCTGTTGAAGATAATAATCTTTAAGATTTGTCTGTACATCTTATTTAATACTCTTAATTTGTGTGTGTGTGTATAATATGTTCATTCAGATATGTTGTTCAATGTTGTCTTTTTGTTTCCCCTTTCTTTAAAAACTATCTTCATTTTTGAACTTGGAGTTTTGCTATATTCTTTCAAAATCGATTTAAACTCATGTTAGTTACCCACCCTATGTACTCCATTTACTTTAAAAATCATCTTATAATTGCAATTGAAACAAAGTTAGTTTTCTTTAACTTATCTTTAAATGATATTGCAATAAATAGATTATGTTTATTTTTCTATATATACTGTATGTCTATTATACTAAAGTTAATATAAAAATGAGATCAGGAAGTGATGACTACTTATCTTTTCACTGGAAGCTTAAAAGGCTTACACATGTGAAAAATATAATTCAAAATTTAACATGCATATAGTTTCATTGATATATTAATTGATTTGTAGTGCTTCCCATTTGTGTCAAAAACATTACTATCCACCTCTGGTGACAAATTAGTTCTTTGAAAATTTTAATTGTGGTTACTTTCAATTGAATCTTATGCATAATGTAATATTCATAATTTTTTTTGGAAAATATTTTTAAGCATCAAATTACGACAGAAATTAAAATTATGTCATTTATGTATATAAACCATTCTAATAGAGTTGAACTCTATTGTATTATAATATTAAAAAATGTGCATATTTGCCTATGAATTTGTTTTCTGGCTTTCATGATAGGTATTGTGACTTTTTTTTAAATTATTATTATTTGTCTTGTATACTACATGGTTAGTAGACTGAATCTTTCTCCCTTCTTTCATCACTGGTAGAAAATCATGCAAATTTTGATGGAACAATGGATTTTATTGAATTACAGAGGACCAATGCGATCCATTTTTAAAAGCCATATAAAAACTTAAAGATTTCCAAAAATTCAGCAAATATTTGCAAGAATATTAAATTGGTATAATTCAACAAATTATTATTTTTTAATTTTGAAAGGGGAGGGATAAAAATTAATTTTTTGGAAATTATGGAAATGTTTCAAAATAAAGTACTCCTACTTTGGCTACTTTTCCGTTTAACATTAATTTTTTTATTGTAAGTTATTTTTTGCATTCTATACATATGATTTTTATATATAATACACATCATGTTTTAAGTAAATTCTGTCCCATTTTATTAGACTGAGCCTAACAGGTCTACAAGATCACTGAGGAGTTCTCTAAATTCAACAGTGCCTTTTTCTCAGCCAGGTTGCTCCAAAGATCCTGATTCTTCTGATTCAGAGGTACTTTCTTGTTTTCATTTTTTAAACATTTGATTACAGCATTATCAAATAATGTTCTGTTCTTAATTATGCTGTAAAACTGGATAAATGATTAGTGTACAATAAATGTCCAAATAAATAAGCACTGGATTTGAAAATGCCAATATTTAATCCAAAGATTTATTTTTAATTTTTAACCTTTTCAAAGAATAATTTGTATATAACTAATTAATAAACAATTAAAATTAATATTAAAATAATCTTCAAAATATTAATTCTATTGAATAAATAATTGAAATAAACTGTCTACATTACATTGAATAGAGTAATAATATAGTAAAATTTCTTTATAGATTGGAAATTTTTTTTAACAAAAACAATTTCACAATTTTGACTTTATAAAAATAATTCAAATTAATTCAAATCAAATTTACTTTATAAAAATAAATTCTGTTAATTAATAAATTTGATTTAGTTAACAAATTTTAATTTATGACTTATAATACTGTTTTAGAAATCAGGGTCATTTGATATAATTATATTATTTAGCATTAGGATGTTTACTTCATTGAAACTATATCAAATTCTCCCAAATTAACTATGATCTGTTTTTTAACCATTTGAATGCACACTTTTTTGAAAAAAAAAAATTGGCACTCGGAGCATATTTAATTTTGTGGACTAGTAAGAGCAAAAGAGTTTATGCAAGAATTAATTTGTTTTGTATTATTCCTTATATATACTCATCTCAGTTTAAATTATATATTAAAACGTCATGTGCCAAATGTGCCCATAGAGTTCATATAAGTTTGTTTAAATAATAAGATAAAATATTTAGTTTTAGAGGTTTATATTTGTATTATAAAATATTTTACCAAACTAGTTGTATATTACCTCATCTAATAACTTTTTTGCCAATATATATTTTGTTACCTAATCTTGTATTTTTGTCTGGTGATTTTTATAGTTATTATTCAGAGTCATAAATGTAATTAAAAGTTCTTGTTTTTTTCTGCATGTTTATGTGAGAATGACAAAACCAATATATGGGAGTAGAAATGGTGAAACCAATAAAATGGAAATATAACTGGAATGATGGAATTTGTTATTTATTAAAGAAATTTATTGAACTCTCCCCAAGAGACTTTAAAATATCTTATAACTAACTATTCCTATTTCATGGTCTTTGTAAAATCCAATTATTTGTCGTAATTCCATTTATAATTTTTCAGATTTGAAATCTGTTCAATTTATTGCTATATATCATGTACTTACAACTTTTAGAGGGGGAGATCTTTAATATGATTCAATAATTCTTCACTTATTATTAGTCAACAAACGGCTTTTTGAATTATTAAACATTCTTTAGTAAGTGAAATTAATTTGCTTTTTCATTGAGTAGCTATGATTGTATCATATTATCAGAATTTATCTTGTTTTGTGTTTTGGAATATATGTAAGTGTGTGCATATAACAATTTTGAATTTGTGTAATATCATGATCTTGTACTTTGAATGATTAAATCAAAATAATTTTTTAAATAACTATAACAGGGTATTGGATTTATTTCTTGCGCCACATTCTTTATTTCAAAATAATTACCATTTATGAGGGATAAATTTGCATTGTATTTTAAAGTAGAACATTTTAATTATTAATGGGTGATATACAAATTTTTAATGCATATTTTTTTACTTTGTCAGATGATTATTATTAATCTGCTCTGAGCCACAATTTAATAAAATATGCTAATTTTTTAAAATGTTTCATTGTGCTTATTATTTTCTGTGATTTATTCAAAAGAATACTTTTATAATATGAAAATTTTATTGCATTTTAATACAATAAAACTTTAAAGACAGAAGTAGGATTTGGTAAAAACTTTTTGGGGGAGGGAGAGAGTCTACACCTAAGCAGAGAAGTTGAATACCTTATGAAAATTTGATGAAATACAGTATATGATGAAAATTTGATGAAATACAGTATATGTAATTGAAATGCTGTTTAAGTTGTCCTGAATTATTATGGAGAAAAATCATTTTAAATAAAAAAAAATATTATTAAGTAACATTTGTTTATTTCCATAATTAAGAATTTAATCATATAAAGTGTCATGCTACTGATTTTTTTTTTGTTCATTTGTTTTAATTACACATTATATTCTATTAGGTTTCACCAAATTTGAAACGGAAAATATTAAGGCATAAAGCTCCAACCAAAGCCTCTAAAAAGCCACCTGTTATTGAGTCTTCCTCATCTCCACCTTCTACTTCTGAAGTATGTTTTTCTATAAATTTCTCTAATAATATTTTTATATTGTTTTTATTTTTATAAATGACCATAAATATCAGTTACGATTTCTAAGATTAAAATCAATCTTTAAGAATTATTAATCAATAAAGAATGCTTTAAACAGTCCTATATTCTATTGTTTTAAAATCTTTTTAAAAACCTTTTATAGCCTAGCTTTGATAAATTGATTTGGTGTGATATTAAGAATGG
The DNA here is from genome assembly GCA_026289955.1 of Argiope argentata. NCBI lineage: Eukaryota > Metazoa > Arthropoda > Arachnida > Araneae > Araneidae > Argiope > Argiope argentata. The sequence continues at coordinate 6,622,520 of JAOUZG010052315.1, read as the reverse complement.
CATGATATCAAACAAATCTGTTTCAGTAAATTAGAAGAGTAGTATGAGTGAAAATTTACCAGATCTAAATACATTTCACTTTTATCTTTACATGCGATAAAAGATATATCAATAATGAAAAGACAGAGAAAAAATTATAATGAATTCATTATAAATATATTTATTATAAAACTATTATTTCTCTGTGACTTACATTCCATTTCATACTTCTCTTACTCTAGCAAATGCACCTGCCTTTCTGAGGTCAAAGTTTAGCTTTGAACTAAGTAGGGCCAGATATTTCAGCAAATCTTCTGTTTATTTTTTTAAAAAGAAATTTCGGTAAAAGAAGATAGGTTTAATCAAAGTTTTGTAAAAAAAAAAAAAAGGATAAAAATTGTAGTTCTATTTTTCTTACGTCATTTTTTCATATTGATAATCTTATATAAAGGAATAACAACTATCTGCACTCTCAGTGTAAAAAATTGAACTATAATGATGAATCACAACCTTTTCCAAATAATGATCCATTCATTGTGCCCTGACAAGCAGATAAAAATGTGAGAATGTTTACATAGAATTTTAAATGTTTTATTTTTTTGTGGTTTTTTTTTTTTTTTTTTATGATGACCATATTGTTATGAAAAGCATGCTTTCAACATTAAATTGCTGATCTTTAGTAAAAGTTTTTGCTTATTTGTTTGTGTATGAATTAATTTTGAATTAACCACTCTGTTTAAAAAATAGTTTGATAGAAAATTTCATTTTATATTAAGAATATTATAGTTTAATTTACTCCTGCTTTTGGTGAATTTACTCTTGTAACAATTTATTTTAACCTTTAGAAGCCTGATTTTTTAAAATTTTATTAAAAAAAAGATATCAATATGTTCATTGCAGCATCAAAATAAAGGGAAATAATAAAATCATAATACATATTATAGTATATTTTAGCATGGAGTATCAAAATTGATAGCCACGCACACACACACACACACACATAAAACAATCTTTGAGCAAAACAAGGCATTGTTGCAAATAATATTATAGTAAAAATAAGGTTCTTGCCTTCCACAAAACTTTTTCTAAAATTATGTCATTTTTACGATAGGCCGAGTGAACAGAATGTTGGTTTGTTTGAACTATTTTGACAACTGAATTTTTTTTAAAAAAAATGTTCTGCTCAAAAGAATATTATGCAGTAGTAGTGTACTTGCAGTCAAATATTAAAAACAATTTCAATTACAAGTGTACAATTCAATTTAAAAATTTGGTATCAAATTTATGACTTTGGACATTTAAAGGTTAATACTATTTCCTCATTTTAAAGTGCTAATGGATGGTCCTCCCAAAGTATTTTTTATTTGTTTCATAATTTTTTAGTAAAAGGATTTTTTTTTTAAGAAATATGTTTTCAAATCAAACAATATAATTCTTTGAAAAATATGTAATTATTTTATTAAAATCTTTTATACTTTTAATTATTTAAGATGTGTAATTTAAATTCATTTTTGTATGCATGAATGTGTTCCATTGTTTCTTGTAATTTGAATAATTATTTTAGTTTAAAGATGCTTTAAAAGCACACAACAATACCTTTATGATGTAACAGGTTTGACAAATTTAACTATAGATAACTGATTGTTTTGGAAGTTGGGCTAAAAAAGTTTGTTTGAGATCATATTGTAATAGGTGTTATTATTTAATTTCACTCACTGTTATTATGAATGCTAGATTTATTTGTAAAGTAAATATTTTGTATATGATTTTTCCCATTAAATTAAATTTTTCTTCTTTCAGGAATCTGAAGTGGAAGAATTGTTAAAAAAGCAAGCTGATAAGAAACTTCTAGTTCAGGCAAAAGTAAGGGATTATTACAAATTTGGAAGAGTTAAGAACCAGAAATGTCTGCTTTGCAGAAAATAACAAAAATTTATCAATTAATAATAATTTTAAAAAAAGTTTGGTGAAAAAAATTCTGAATACTATTGCGAATGATGTTGGGAATTGTTCTTTTTAAAACTGCTAATTTCTTTGCCGAATGAAACTATTTAAAAGTACGAACATATAATTTATTAAAAATTATGTTCATTAATGAAATATATTTTAGTTTTCCTAATTTTAATAAGTTTTTTTTTCTGTATTAATGTATTTTTTTAAAAAAATATTCGTGTTATATGCATCACATTAAAAGCATAGTTATTCATTATTACTTCACATAAGAGTTAGAATAATTACTATATTTTCCCCCTTGATTATTATTAGTGAACAATGATTTTTTTTTTCAATTCTTTTTACTTCCCATTTTTTAGCTATTTTGTATTCTCAAGGGACACATACACTCAGGAATTCTAATTAATTTCCTGAATTTTTTCTTAATTTAGCCCTATTAACTTTTTTCTAAAATCACTTATTTCTTGATCCAATTCCACCTTTTATATTTAATTAATGATTCACAAGCTTTGTAAAACTGCTTTACTTTGCACTTTTCACACACTCCAAGTGAAGGGATAAAAATTTGTCACTAATCCTTTTAAGAGATATCTATATTCCCTTTATCCTAATTGACATATGTAAAGAAATCCCTATCAGAATCTCGTATTATATAATCATTAGGAATATTTCTGTCACTCTTCTGCTCTTGTATCACTTGCATCAATTTGTCCTTACTTCTTGCTATTAAAGTATGCCTGCCAGGATGGAGTAAAGAAAAGTTTAAAATTCAAAAGGGCCCTCTCTATCTTTGGCCACAAAACTGCTATTTTTTTTTTTTTTACATTATATATAATATAAAGGAATATTAATGTTGGATCGTTTATTTTAGAGTTGCTTTTCAAAATGATGAATAAAATGGATGAAGGAAGTCTTAATTACATGTTAAGTTTCACTATATCAAGCAATACTTTTTTGCATGTAAACAAAATTTTAATTTCGTTTTCTTTCATTCATCGTCCTCTTCCCCCCCCCCTTTTCATGCTGCTTTCTTAAATGTAATACTATAAATGAAGCTATTTCACTTGAGTTTTTTTTAGCATTAATTATTAATTGGTGTATTAAAGCAGGATTCTCACTGGAAACAACATTCATTATATTTGTCTTTAAATGTATTAGTGTATAGAACATGGGGGAAAAGAAAGAAAGAAAGTCATGATTGTTAAAAGAAAGGGCTATTTTTAACCTCTCTTCCTCTCTACCCAAAATTTTACTATAATTCATCTTGCACTTTTTCCATCAAAACAATTGAGCAGAAGTTCTGGAAAATTAATTTTCCTTGCACTTTGCCTTTTGAATTTCTGTTTATTGTGTAGTAAATTTTATCCTCTCAGGACTTTTGAAAATTATTGTAGAGCGTGCATAGATACAAAAGATTGCAGGAAGAAATTTTTCGTGATTGGTTTCACATTTATAAATTTGAATATTTAATATTATATATTTGCATTTATAAAGCTTGCAAAAACAATATTGTTATTCATTCTGAAAATTGAACTGTTTTTATTAGGGTTTGGAATTCCTTTGCAACCCATGAATATCCAAATAAATTTTATAAATTATAAAAATTTAAATAATATTCATATTTAGACAACACTTTCGTAAATACTTTGATGTTGATATATGTAATGAAATCTAAATTAAATCTTAGTAAATTTCTTTATTTTTATCTTAATTTAGCCCATATTAACTTCTTTCTAAAATGTTATCTTTTTCCCTGATCTAATTCTACCTATTTTATTTATATGACAGAAGCTCTGTAAAATTGCTGAAATTGACAATTTCCCACACTTAGAGTGAAGGGATAAAAATGTGTCAACTTTAAAATCTAAATTGACACAAGTAAAGAAATCTATCAGATTCTAATAGCATAAAGTCATGGCGATAAATATTTTATTCCTTTGTTTTTATTTTTTGCTCTTGTGATGTGTCTCACCATTACTTTTTGTATATAAATTGGCCTCATTGGTTGAAACAAAAGCAAAATTAAAAAAAATCTTCTGTCTCTTCGACCATGAAACTGTTTTAAAATATATGTTCCACATTATTTATATAGATATATGATATTTTTAATTTTGTAATTTTTATCTTAGCTTGGCCAATATTTCTTCATTCTAAAATTTTCTTTTATTTCCTTGCCTGAATTCCAATTTTTATTTGATTAATTTTAATTCATACTCTAAGTAATTGATCCCATAATTTTTATGCTTCTGGCAAAGGGATAAAAAAAATTCCTAAACTTCACTGCATAACTTCCAAAGATATTTAAGATTCCTTTTCCTTAACTGATGTGTATATAAAAAATCGTTATAAGAAGAATCTTTCAGTTAAAGATTCTTATAACAATTCTTATAAAGCACTGAAGAGAGGGGAAAGCTGAGCTTTTCTTCTTCTTTTTTTTCTTTCTTCTTGTCCCAGTGCAAACAGGCATTTTCAAGCCTTTTTTTCTATATGTCAGTGATGCCATTTTATGGAGAAATAAATTGTAAGTTAAATTCTCAATTTATCTTATCTTCTGTAAAACTGGATTTATTCTCACTTTCTCTTTCTTCCACACCCACATCAACATATATCTATGTGACTTCATTATCTTTTTTTTTTTCACTACATTCTTTTTAATTAATTTTTCCCATGTTTCTCTCTCCCTTTCTTAATAAGAAAGTATTTAGCTTTTTTAAAAAATTTTATGTTAATGATATAATATCATACTGTGGAAGTTATTATTTTCGTGTATTTAAAAATCTTTTAAATTAATATAAATAACAATTTTTTTTTCCTTCTCAGACTGAGAAAGCTTTATCAAAGAAAACAGTGAGAGTAAGTAGTAAATTGTGATTAATATAAATTCAATTCTTTTGTAATATTTGTAATAATTATTAACTCTTAATATTTACTAATTATTATTAACTCTTAGTATTTACTAATTGCTTCTGAACATTTTTTTCATGTTACACAAGCTATGGGGCAATTTTTTTAAAAAATATCTTTTTTTAATCAGTTATGGATTTGGCCCATTAAAATTTTTTTCAAAATAGAAGAAAAATTTAAGTGCTAAAATCATGTTTATTTTTGTAAAATTTTTAATTTGTATTTATATATATTCTTATTGTAGAATGAAAATTCGTCAGTGGATCCAAGTAATCTGGTAAGTTATTTCTAAATTTTATGTACCGTAAAATTATTTTTAATATATTTTTTGCTTGAGTATTTGCCTATATTATATTAATTTTCTTATTTTTTAGGTTAATCAGTGTGTTTTCTACATATTGGTCGCTAATCGAAGCAAAAAAGCAATAAAAAAACGAGGTAATATCACTTCATTTTTTAATGCTTTCTTTTAATTTAACCATTTAACTGTGAAATTTAGTTTTGAAAGATCATCACAGGGCGAAGAATTAAAAACAAACAACGACATGTATACATATCAAATGCGGAGAAAATGATACTGTTACACATTTTATGAAAAACGAGGAAGGATTACAATTTTATTTGTCAAATAAACTAGCAATTCTTTTCTAAATGCGTAATTCTTACTAAGAGCTTGAACATTGTCAAAAAATAATAAATTACATAAGCAAGAAAAACTGAAGATAGCAAGAATAAACAAGAAAAATAAAAAAAAATAGTTTACAAAATTTCTGTCTATGTATGTGTGATATGTTTCAAAACACGGTTCTACACAAATTGCGACTCCACAGGTTGTACATCAAAACCTTGTTTCCCTGCGTTTTCCATTTTTTGAGCAAACAACACATCTCCGGTGAGGATTTGGTTGTGATGGAGTATCCGGCAGAAAATTTGGGAAATATTTGCCGATGAGCCGTGTTGGTTTCGCGTATTTCGATGGCTGACCAATTTGAGAAACTTGTTTTTCTTGAATTGAAACAATTCCATAAAAACTCCATGAAAAACCCCCTCCATATGAAATACATAGCATTTGTATTGGTAATATAAAAAGAACATATCACGAAATAATTTTCGTATGACATTTTATTGATATTTTAAGTTTTTATAGTGAATGGTAATTTTTTATTTTACATGATGAGTATACACGTCAATCACACCACAGTAGAGATTTGGTCCAATGTGTATACACATTGAGCGCACTTAACTTGCTAATAAATTCTGTTCTCTGTTTCTTTCACATCTTTGAAATAAGAATGAATTAGTTTTTTAATTGTTTAAGCTAGCCAAAACTTTGTTTAAAAAAACTGGTTAAGTTGCAATTTAGCTATTTCAGCTTTTCACTTAAATCTTCATTTAATAGCTACATTTGAAATTATGTGGGAGAAAGAAATAAAATTGGATATGAAAATCTAAATTTGTTCAAAATTTTCTTTCTTTTAGTATGTATTTATAAACTAAATCATAGTAATATTGCTACAGAACAACCCATCTGGCGAGTATATGGTAGAAAGTCTAGAAACTTGATTACAGGTAACAATCCTTTGACAAGAAAGTACAAAAATGCAAGTAAAAAACATAAAGCATATACAAAGGCAGGATTTGTAATGACAACAAGAGTGCCAAGCACCCTGAAAGTATTTCCTGGTGCTCAACTCTCCAAAGAAAGCCTTCAATCACTTTTTCTTTCAATTGAAAGCTATGTAACGCATTCACAAACATGTATTCAACAATTTGATTCTGCAGAAGTATGACTGTTTTATTTTATATTCCTTTTACTATAGTCATACATTTTTAAAAATGTATTTTTTATACATACTTCTATTCTTTATAACATGTTTCTGAGTGTTGAGCCATATTATAGCTATGAACTTGCAGGGAATGTGTGATGCAAGATGCTACTTTTTTTAGAAGTCAGAATTAAAGAAAATTTCCAGAGTTCGCCTAAATTGTATCAACCTGATACTCTTCCAAAATAGTGAAACCTCATTTTGGAATTATATTTGTATCAGTATCAGCTAACAATCTTGGTGCAAGTATGATAATTGCACACTAAATATCATGTTTCATTCTGGCTCAGAAATAATTTGTTACAATTATATTAGATAAAAGGTATGAGTACAATTTAAATGAGTGCAGAACATTTAGTATCATTAAAAGTACTTATGAACTGCTTATATTTAACAAACCTTATACAAGAGTGCTTGTGTTTCATAGGTACTTGTTTTTCTTTCGAATAAGGGGGGGGGGCAGAATATTTCACCATGCTGGGTTTGTTAAATTATATATATAATATTTTCGTTTTCTATCTTTCTATTCTCAATAGGTTTTGTATGAATTCATTGGGAAATATTTTATTTTGGAAATACTGATAGTACGGGGAAAATATACCTTTTCATCAACGTAAACTCTTCTTTCATCTCTTTTTTCTTGTTTATATTGGAGAAAAATTGTTCATCTTTAGATACAATTTTATGTATTCATGCAAAATACGTGAGCTAGTTTTTAACATTAATCCTACCTTTTGTCATACATTATATTTCTACATATTATTATTTGTAAATCATTGCAAATTCTGTTTGAATATTTAGGCACTATTAGTGAATTTAAATATTTTTAAGCATAAATGTCTAGCAGTCATTAGTGATTTTTTTAAATAGTAAAATAGAAGATTCTTAATTATTTTTACAAGAATTTTGATTACCGTTCTTGAACAAGAACAACATTTTCAACATTGTTGTTTACATAACACGGTTGAAAGAAACAGGCTTTTTTAATTTCTGAATTTGTGCTGACAAATGGCTAATATCTAATTACATGAAATAGAAGCCATTCATATGTATCACTTGATTACAAAAATATATTTCAATGAAATAAATAGCACATTCAGGGGTGTTTGTGCTCCGGGGAAACCCCGGAATTCCGGGGATTTTGAACTTCGATACCCGGAAATTTCGGGGATCGTCGTTCCAAAGGAAATAGGAATAATAATGAATTATTTATTTTGATCTGGGTAATTTTGTTTGCTTTGAAAGCAGAAAACGCAAGGTCAGTGTGTGCGGTGAAAACTTTTCCTTTTTTTCTCCAAAGGCAGTGATAATGCGTGAAAAGGGGGGAAAAAACTTTTTTGTTGTTTCCTTATTGCGAGTTATGACTCATTCCCCCGGTTCTCGGACATACTCTTCTAGATTCTTTTCGGCAAGTAGGCGCGGCAGGGGAAAAAAAAAAGGGAGAGACTTCGTTCGACCAGATGTGCGATCACGTGACTCTGGGTTCAAAGGTCTTATCTCTCCTGGCGTGGCGCCAATAAGTAGGGAAGGGGGATTTTTCGCCGTATTAGCTATTTATCATTGATCCGAAAAAAAATAAATAATAATACTAAGTGGGTTATTTGTTATGCAAAACAAAACTTTATTGCATATGGCATTATATTCAGCAGTATTACCAGAGTTCAACACATATATTAAATTATTTGAAACAAAAAAAACTAATGCTTCATTTAATACATTCCAGTATTTATAAATTGATGGCAAAATTTCTCTTTTTTTTTATGAAGCCAGAAAATATAGAGGGCACGTCTTACAATGATTTATTAAAGGTTGATGTCACAAATCCAGAATTCCATCTACTTAGCAAAGTAGTATTTACTGGTGCAGAAGTTTCCTCTCTCCCGAAGAAATTATCAAAAAATCATCCAATAGCAAAAGAATTCCAAATTTCTCTGATAAAAGCTTATACAGCATAGCATATGAAACATAAATTACCCCTTAAAAATTCATATCTAATTAGTTTTACAGCATTAGATCCAGAGCTAAGAGGTAAAACCAGTACAATATTAGCTTTCGAAAAATTATCTTTTATGTCCCATATTTTTAGTGATAATGAAAAGTCAAAAGTGGTAGCTGAAATAAGGTTATACCAGAATGATATTGATATCACCAAAGAAATGTTCTACACATCTAATGAAAGTGGAAATCAAGTCAAGTGTACAATTGATAAATATTGGTCTAAAATTTTTAATTTAAAAGATGATTTCACAAATGATTATAGGTATCCTACATTGCCTAAATTGGTCAAATCCTGCCTTAGCTGCTTCCATGACCCACTTAGTGGAAAGTGCATTCAACTTAATGGATACGCTTGTCACTGACTATAGAACCTCTCATAAGATTGATTCCCTAGATGCAGTGCAAACTATTAAATATGATTTAATGGCTTCTAAAGAAACCTCATGTAAAAAATATGGCTCAAAAAATCCAAATCACAAAGATCTTTTACTGAATATGAACAGAAGTTGGAAAACATATCAAGAGGACTGAAAACCTTCTACATTAGCAGAAAAGCAAATTGCTTCTACCTCTGCATGTGCAGTTCTCAAGAAAAGAAAATTTCTTCAACTGTAAATGAAGAAAATAAAAGTCAACCTTCCTGCAATTATAAAGTTCACCACAAAAGAAAGACAAGCCCACAAACATCAGAAAATTAAAAAAAAAATAGCAGCAGAAATTAGATAATTTTTTTAAAGAATTAATTCAAGTAATTTAAAATATTAACATAAAATGTAGTTTATATGTTTGAAAATTTATGGTTATTAATTTTGCAAACAAAAAAAAAGTAATTCATTGAACTTTTATAATTAGGTAATTCAATACTTCATAATTGTAATTTTTCATTTCTCCCCCCGCCCTCTTCTCGAAACTCCCAAAATGTCGGTAGTAAGTCCGTAAATGTTTCAGGGGATTTTTTGGAGTCCCACAAACACCCCTGCACATTTAAAAAATGTTAAACAATATTTCTCAGAATTTTTTATGATTTGGATATTTTCATAATTTTATGAAAATGAATTGCTTTTTGAATGCTGTCTTAGTTCTTATACTGATATTTTTGAATTTGATAATAAATTAATTATAAAGCTAAGGTTAATGTCTATAATACCAAAGAATATTTATCTATTTCAAAACATTAAAAAAATGATTTTAGCTGATGAACCTGTAGCCTTATACAAATATTTTAAATGATTTTAGATTTTAATAAAGATTTTTTTATGATTTATATCATATCTAATTCAAATTGCCTTTGTTTGACTTAACAGCATTAGAAATAATGCAGTCATATCTTTCTTAAAGAGTGCCTGCCATAACATTTGAATTCTCAAAACAAGCAACACAACATGTGAATTTTTTTTAAAAAAAATCTTAACCTTTTATCTATTGATGGTACTTATAACTACAATTTAAATTTAGATTATATTTTCGTAATATGACTATTTTTGCCGATGATATTCTAAAAAACACGGAGAATGTGACCCAAACAGCCAGGCAATAATATAATCTAAAAGTAGGAATAAAAAATATTTAATTAATAATTGAATTAAGATATTTTTATTAGTTATAAATTTTTTCTTGGGTTCTCTGGGATTATTTTGTAAGGAAATTTTATGATTGATGCAAAAATAAAGTTGGAAAATTCATGATAATATAATTCATTGTATAAAAAGTTAATCAAATGACTTCTCCAAATGAATGACAAGGAGCAGTTGGGATATTGTGCAGGATGGGCATGCTACTAAATGTAAGAAACTTGGTCTGAAAACACTGTTGAATGCAACTCCTGAGAGTTTGAACAAGTGTCTATGAAACTTAAATGTATATGATTGTGTTACTTGCAAAGATTATTGAGCTAAAAATAAATATCAATAGCATCAATAAGCTAGTGTGAAAACATAACTCCTGAAGAGCTTTTGGAGCTGCATTTTGTGTTGCAGCAAAATGTCAATGATGGGATTTGGTTAGAAGTAGAAGAAATAATATCCTCACCTTAGGAACCTTTCACTAAAATATGGAAGAAGTTGAAATTTTGGACTATTTGCTTTTTAAAAATATTTTTTGAGAAATTTCTTTGGGGAGCATCACCCTAATTGGACAGTAGAGCTGCATCTGATTTTCAAACATTTTAAGACATAATTATAGGCAAATGTCTTTTGACAACATTCTTATAATTAAAAAGTAATAAATAATACATTATTGAAATATACTTTTGTGGCTGACACATATTTGTAGTGTTGAGAAAATTCCCAAAACTAATTACATTATTCCAACATTGAAAAAAAGGAGTAAGTGATCTTTACCTCTTTACCAAAATTTTTTTATTAAGTCCTACCTTATTTGAAGAAAATGATTGTGTGTGTTTTCTACTTTTCAAATAATATGTCATATAGTTATTGTATAGGTTTTTACTTTCATTATTTTCCTAACATTTGGGGTCTGCAATCAATGTCAAAATAATATTAATCTAATTCTTTTTTACTGTTGCAAATAAGCTAAATAAGTTTATTGCTAGAGGGAGGAGAAAGAGAAAACTTATCACTTTCACCATAAAAATCAAAAATTCCCCCCTTTTCCCCAATAATTTAAAAATTTATAATTGTTTTCTTGTTATTGTTATTTAAATGTAGTTTACTCCTTTGACTAATACAAAAATTTATACTTTTTCAGAAATCATACAAAATGTGTTTGAAGGCCGAAATATTCATCTGTTTCCTGAAGTATTAAAAAAGGCTGCTTCTTGTCTTCAAAAGGTCAGCATAATATTCTCATGTCTTAGTTTTAGTGATTCTTTTTTTTAACTCCCTAGATGTAAAAGCTTGAAAACTAATTTTTTTTCTTATACATATTTTACACAGAATTGAAATTTTTTTTCCAGTTACGTTGTAAAATAACAAGCAGTTGCTGTCCTCTTTCTATTCTGTAAAACTTAAAATAAATACTCTGAAATAAATACCTTTCTTTTATTTGTTTACATTTTTAATACATTAATGGTATTGTTTGATCTTAAGGTGCATAGACTTATTGTTTGAAAAAGTATTCTAGCAATTTTTTAAAATGAACAAATGGATTTATCCATCCCTGTTTTGAAATGAAAAAAGAAAAAAAAAAAAAAGTCAAAATCTGTGTGTCTTCTATTTTCATGTGTTTTTTCTGCATCTGAAGATACTTTAAATTTTGTGAAAAAATTGAATTTGAGGAAAGTTTTACCAATCTTATTAACTCATCTAAATTGAAAATTCTTTTCAACTTATTGAATGAAAAAAAAAATATAATTATAATTTCAGCATTTTTTAGTAAATGAGAGTAAGCAGCCTGAATATTGTCAATATGTAGGTTGTTATATTCATTCATACATGGTAAAATAGTACCAACATGATATCGAAAACAACTTTCATTTAGTGTATATTATTTATTCAAAGATTCTATTGAGAAAGAAAAAGAATTACAAGAAGGACAAAATTTTTAGCAAATATAAAATTCTCCCTGAAAATGCTGTAAAACCAGTTGAATAGAGAATGCAACTGCTATTCAAAGAGTACTCAAAATGGAACTGCTAAATTATGTCACTTTATTATGGAATTAGTAATGAATGTTTTGAATTATGTTTAAGAAAGCAAACAACAAAAATAAAATTGTATAAAATTTCTGGGAAATATAATTAAGAATCTAGCCCTTTTTGTCAAACTGAAGGACTTTCTATTTATTGATCAAATAATTTTATTTTGATATTCTAATTGTGAAATTCAAAGAATTGGCTCTTCAGTTCCAAATATTGGTCTGATTTTGCCTTTTTTTAAAACTTTGAATGAAATCTTATATATATATAATCAAAAGTTACTTGTCCTTCAACTTCCATTTTTAAAAGAAATTACAAAATCATTCAGTATGAAGAAAATGTAAGATATCAATCATCCAAGTTATTTTTTGTGGCTAAATTATTTTAATTTATTATTTATATGGTAGATGAAAAGCGTATCTCCAAAAGATGACTGATTAGATGTCTGGTAAAAGAATTTCATTTACTAATTTAGAAAGGAGAAAAATATGAAACTTGAATCACAGGAATTCTATCTTTATTCATAGAATTTTGAATAAGCCACCTCTTAACTATGTATAAGTGAAGACAGACTAAATTATTTAGATCCAAAGAGTGTGGTTGAACAAGTTCATTACTTATATGACAGGATTAAAGCCTTTTCTCCTGTTTTTATGAACTACAAGAACTATTGAATTAAGATTTGATTCTGTTTCAATAAAATGTAGCCAATTTTTGAATGAAATAGTTTGTGATTCAGTAGAATTAAAGTGTGTGTGTGAGCATTTATGTGTGTTATTATTAATATTATTATTGAAATAAGTAGATCAAAGCATTACCAGAATCTTTGAAATATTTTTATAATGTGATGATCTCATGACTAGTTCCTGATTAAAAGAGAATTTTCTTAAATAGATATATTATCCAAAACACTTAAGAGAATATGTTACAAAACATTTGGATTTAGCAGGAAGGGATGGGTGAGTGGAATAGGGAATTTTGAATTGTGAAAGAACTTGTATATATGTATATAAAAGAAATGCATTACAGTTTTTATAATTAATTTAAAGCCAGAAAGAGTGAAAACTGAAAATCTCTTGTATTTCAGCAGTCTAAATATAAACTAATTCTGTGATTGAAAATTACAGACTTTTAGTGTGTAGTAGAAATAAATAATTACTAACTTTTAAACTCATTTTTATGTAATTTAGAGAGCAGTAACATGGTAATATGTCTTGATGCTTGCAGTTCATTATTTTTAATGTATATAAATATTTATAAATTTATTTCTTCTTCATTCTGCCAATCTCAGGTCTGAAGTAGGTATAGAAATTCTTGTGGCATTAACAAATTTAATGAATTTTGTTTCATTTAAAATGTAAATGTGTTTATGAAATGGATGCCCAGTTGTAATGTACATGTGAAATTAGCATCTAAAAGTAGCTGTATTGTGTCTAAGATTAAAGCATTCTTACTTCGAACTATAAACTTAGCAGTTTTGATAAAAGATGTTCATAATAAGTGTCCTTAGTGGTATTTGCCTAAACATTTTGAATAAACATGCAAGAAAAGATATATTTGAATATTAACAATGAAAATATTTAGTTTATATTTATTATTTGGATATAATAAATATAAATTAAATAAATAATAAATAAATAAAACTTTTTTTAATCTCAACTATACAATTTGGTTTTCTTTGAATTTTTTTACCTTCTATAAGGATAAAAACTGGTTTTTTTCTGATTTTTTTTCTAGATTCTATAGTTTTTTTTCTAGACACTATTATATTGTATGCATTCAATTTTATTATATTAATTATAATCTGAATTCATTTAATACACAAAATTTGATTATTATCATTAGTTTGGTTTCAAAAGTCTTAGCAAGTCCATATTTCAATTGTAATTTGATCTATGTGGATTATAATAGAAACACCAGCAGGAATGATACCCCTAATTAATGTACTTCTGAATTATTAATTGTTTGCTATTAATAAACATTGGTGAACAATTATTAAGAAAGAGCCTACTAAAATTTTGACGATTAATATTTAATATGTAGTCAATCGAACAGTAACAGAAAACCAAATGTGTACTTTGAATGCTTTCCCCCCCCCCCCTGACTGATTGAAATCAAAATTTGATGCATAACTACAATTGTCACAAAATCACATACCATATTTTAATATTTGCTTTTTATTATTATTATTACATTTACATACTTGTGAAAATACATATTGACAGATGGTCAACTCCTTTGATGGATTTGGTTCCAAATTTGTATATCTACACTTTAGATATTAATTCTGTAACTAAATGTTATCCATCAAATTATCTTTGTTTTGTAGATAGAAATTTCAAAATAGAAAAATGTCCTCATTTAGAGTTTTTTATCCCATTCACATATAGATTTAGCTCTTGGAGCTTGATAAAGTCTGAAATGTTGAAAATTTTTGACATTTTTTTGATAATTACAATACTTTTTTTTATTTACTTCAGATATGAGAAAATAAAAAGAATATTATTTTAAAGCTTCAAAAGCTGTCCATTAAATTTAAAGCCTAACGAACATACTAAATAATTCTTATTGTCACTGGAAAATTTCAATTTTTTAAAATTTGTGTATGGAAACCAAACCAACATTATTTTTTTACATTGTAAGGAAAAAAAATCTTATTTTAATTTGAATAGAGTAAAATTTGAAATTTATTTTTTTAATTTAGTGTCTTTTTCTTCTTTTCAGGTTTTCGGATTTGAACTTATGGAACTCAAAAGCAGTAAAAATGAATATTTACTTGTAAATAATTTGTGTCATCAATATGATGTTCAGGAATATGCTGAATAGTAAGATTTATTTATTTTTACTTAGTGTTACTTGAGTATTTCTTAGATGTGCATTAAACCTAAGACAGTTTATAAGGTCGGTATAAAACTAGAATTGATAAACTTATTGATATACAATGCATTTGAAAAAGTAATAAAATCACTGCCAAATTTTGTAGAAAATTTCTTTCTCTTATGTAATCTTAATTGTATATTTGTAAATCATTATTTTTTTTCTGCATGCAACTGTGTATTAATTTTCTGTTTGAATTATTTATTATTATTAATTAATATAAATCAAATGTCATCATATTCTAATCTTGATTTAAATTGCAATAGATACTGGGCAAAAATGCTTATTTAAAGCAAAATTTAGAAATCGTTAGGCAAACACTATACTTCAAAATTCATATGATATTTTTCTAAAAAGTTACGATGACATAGTAAATGTTCAAATAAATCATTGGTAATATTGCAATAATTATTTGTTCAGCAGATTGTATTATTGGCTTGTATCTTAATTACTGAAACCAGAATGAAACAAATGCTTGAAAGTTTATTAAAAACTCAGCTATAGTTTGTTGACTATTTGACATTGGAATTTTTTTTTCAATAAATCTTTTATTTCATTATGGAATTTAAAAAAAAATTAGGTTTGAAGAATTAAAATTTTCTACTGCGGAGTGAATATTATGATATCTATTGTTCTTGTGTGATTTTTCATCATATGACATATCCTATAAATGTGCATTTTTTACTCTCAGTTTCAAATTGTCAGATTTTAGAGTTATAGCTGTGCATTTTTATAGCGCAGATTATATTTGTATAGTTAACTCTTTTTGAACAACATTTGTTCCAAGGAAATTTTTTACTTTTAGAGTAAGTAGTTTGTGAAATGTTTATGTATTTATTGGAAATTATGCTAAAAATTTCAGTATTCAGAAAAATTTTAATGAAATGTTTTATTTCTGATAGACTTTTTCCATGAAAAATGAACTAATCTGCTATATAATTATTGATGAAGATTATTTCATTATATAAGAAGGAAAACAAAATTTTAAAAAGAATCAAGTGTCAGAAATTATACTCGTTGTTTTGATTCACAATATATGATAGACATTGTACATATACGTATTGACATACATATGAAATATATGATACACATTGTTTTAATTAATTAGAAAGTAATTTTTTGAAATAACAGATATGATAACACTTTAGGATTTTGAAATAAGTTTCCTAAACAAGATTTATTGATATATTCAATTTTGAAACATATTCAAACTAAAGTTCTGCAAAAGAATTTTGAAATAATGTATCATCAATATAGCTTGCTGTTTAATTTTCATACTTATTTATAATAACATTTAGAATTTATTATTATTGTCTCAGAATATTTTAATATTTTTTTTTATTCATCTTAAAATATTTCAGTTAAGCAACAATATATTTCATTCCAAAATATGTATTAGTTAGGTATTTTGATACGTTAGAAAGTATTTGTGACAAAATAGTGTTTAGCTTATATGCTCTCCCGCCCCTATACATATTCAGTTTAGAGGAATGTTAGTAAAAATTCAATTCTTTAAATGCAATTTAATCATTTACTGTGCACGACTTTGTTGCCTTAATTGCTGGTCATAATTTGTTTTAATTAATGATATTTTTGGATTTAATTTTCTATTAAATGTTTATTGACTAAAAAAGAAAGATTTTGTTAATTCATGGCTCTGTCATTAAGATGTTGTATTATTTCCAGTTCTTACATGGAAAGCCAGATTCAAGGACTTACATTCCACATACTTGCTTTAATTTTCATGAATGAAAATTCTATCATGGAAGGTAAAATTCAGTTAAAATTATTTAAGATTTATTTAAATTCAAAGATTGGATCTAATGTATGAGATTATAACTGAAGCTAGCTGATTAATTAAAAGTTATGTGCATTCTGAAACTATAAAAATTGTTTCTTTTTTTTTTTCAATTTAGTTGTTTTCAAATGTATTTTAATTTCTTAAAAGATGGAGTAACATTAAATTTATGTGTAAAGATATTTTGCAATTATATATTGTGTACATTTGAAAAAGAAAGTTTAATATAATATTAAACATTCTTTACATCTGTTAATAGAATAAAAGCAATTAATGTTAGAAATATAACTGATTCTGTAAATCAAAGAATAAACAATACTGCCTTTAAATATAATGATAATAAATATTTTGACGATCTATCTAATCAAAAATTGTGTTAAATGAGTTTTTAAAAAGTTGATTTTGAATTACCAACTTTATTTCACTGTAATTCACAATGGAATGTTGAAAATTAATTTTGTTTACTAAAATCAATATTATATAGTTTCTACAAAGCCAACAAGTGAATATATTAGAGTCTGGAACTGAAGTGCCCTAAAGTTTCAAATAAAGTATTTAACCTGGAATTTTATAGGTCATTCCACAGCAGAAGACATTTAAAAAGCATTTAATGATATCACACACAAGTACACACATACATGCACAAAGATTGTAGGAAAGTAAAACAAATTTCAGTAGGCAAAGTAGTAGTTAACTGAAAATTCTTCTATACAATACCAGAACCAAACAAAGATGAGTGCCATACTGAATTGTTGAACAGCTGTTGTTTGCATATTTTAAACATTGTGTTTAAACTTGAAATTAACACAACTGTATGAAATTTGGACAATACTCACAAATCTTTATTGTTTATTTAAAGATTTCCCAACTCATAAAAAAAGACTAATATAGTCTTTTAAATTTCTTTTTACAATAAAAAAACAATAGCATTCAAATTTTCTTCCTGTAGATTGCTAGTTAACATGCAGTTAGAAATTTGGGAATGTAAAAAATTATGACCAGACTGAATAGGGGAAATTTGTAAAATCTGGTTGTAAGTCTCCTGCATAGGGTTTATTACAGGGTATTTAAAAATAATTATATATATATATATATATATATATATATTGCCTCTTTGACCAAATCTTACAATTTTTAACCCTTTGTCAACCTGCTAAGACCTCTTATACAATTTTTTACTTAAAGAGTTTTTTGAATTGATTCTAAATATAATTCAGATATTTAATGTTGTGATAAAAGAAATTTCAGGACAAATTTATTTTTGCCTGACTTTTTAAGATAAACATTCGAGTCACTGCAGGCAAGATTTTAAAATAATTAATATTTCTAAAAAAGATATTTTTGATTTAAAAGTACAGTACCAAACATTTATTTTAAGCATGTTAAAAATATTTCATTAAAGCCACCATTTAGTTTCAAAATATCAAGATATATCATACTGATCCGAAATCAAGATATATTATACTGATCCAAGAATATTAGTTTGAAACTGAACAATCGTTTTGCATCATTTATTGAAAATACAACATATAAAAGAAAGGGAATGCAATTATATATTAATTGAATTTTTTTTTAAGTAGAAAAGTAATATCGGTTTAAAAAAACAACTTCCATGTTGCATTAGAAATGGGCAAGAAAGTTTTTTTCTGATTGACTATTTAGGAAAAGATAAAAACCTAATGAAATTGTGGAAAATAATGTAAACACTTTTAATATTTTCTTATAGTAAGCTAATATAATGATTTTTTTTTTGTAATAAAATAATTGAAACCTAATACCTAAAAGAAAATCTTTTATTTAATCTTTGAAATATAATTAATTATTTGAAATATTCTGAAATTACTTTTAAACAGAGTGTGGCATTAATATATTAAAAATAAATAAATGATAATTTTTTAATCTAAATTTTTTTTAGATGAGCTGTGGAAAGCCTTAGAACCTCTTGAAATAAAAATCAAGTATGTACATTTTATGCTCTTGATGTATGTTCTTAATGCTTTTTAAAGTTGCTGTAAAGATATAACCTAGTTAGTAAAAAAGTGAGGTAAGAATATATATATGTGTGTTCATGTAATGATCCTTCCCTGGAAATTTTTGCTTCATGAAATTATGAAAAAATATGATTTCTCCAAATTTAACACATTAGCTATACTACTAATTTCTAATTAATTTTTACTAATTTTTTTCTTCAAAATGATTATAAAGTAATATGTTATATCTTAATATAAAAAATAGAGTGATAGAGTTTTTGCTGTCAGAAATTGCTTTTAGCAAAACTTAAATTAAACATCTAATAAGGGCAGAGTCAACCATTTGAAAGGAATTATTTTACTAATATGACAACAAAAACCAATTTGTTAATGCTTAAAATGAAATTTTATCATTAATAAATTAGTCATTACTCATGATAGCAATGAATGTTTCTGTTATGACATGGTACAAGTATTTACCTTAGAGCTACCAAACTGGACACATGTATACTTTGAAAGAAGAGAAAGTGCACTTAAGAGCAATTTTTAAAAATCTGTAATTAGAATTTTAATTAAAAAATTAAACAAAATTGTGGTGCTCCTCAGTTATTTTTGTAAACACTAATGTACAATAATGACTTTTACATCATGTTAAAATTCCAAAAGTTATCTTTTTTATAAGAGTTTCTTTGCATAATAAATTTTTTCTGTTTTGAATGATTGTTTAAAAAAAATATTTCAAGCATATATTGGAGCCTTGCTCAGCGATCGTAATTCGATCCTGACTCCTAGTAGTCGTGTGAAACATTTTTTTATAGGAATTTACGTAGCAGGGGTCCCATGCAAAAATTAGAAGCAGGAAACATGGAAAATTTAAGTTGTTTAAAAAAAGGGGGGAAATACAGAGAATTTTATGTTTTAGTTATTTTTCCCCATTTAAAAAAAATCTCAGTCCCTAAAGTTATGAGAATAAAAGATCAGCTTTCTAAAATGAAAAATACCATTTGCTATGCAAATTGGATAGATTAAAAAAAAAGTCAATCCTGAATTTGCAGAATGAGGTCGAGAAGTTCCACAAAATCAATTTGTTGAATACTGTTTGCTTTGAAAGAAGATAATCTGCCCAAATAATATGGGAAAACAGGCATTTAATAGAAATGCTAAAAAAGAAAAACACAGATGTCACTATGCAGTTCAAATGAGTTATCATTTATGCTGGACTTAGTGTCTAAAAAGAATGACACATCAAATCCGAAAACATCAGATTTAATGTCCAAAAATAAACCGATTTTGAACTTTTTAATTTAAGAGCAATCATTTAAAGCTGAATTTTTATTAGTATTAAAACTTGGTGTTATGAATTGGAAATATTTTCACTTATGTTCATATGAAAATGAAATAGGTGAGAAATGTACATTAGGCAGCACAAAAATGTGGATCTATCCTGATTTGTTAAGAACTATCTTTATAAAAATAATGTTTGAAAATTCTGCAGAAATTGGTGCACGAATATATGAATTGGCCAAAATAAATAAATAAAAAAGAAGAAAATCTAATAAAATTATTTTATTAAGTAATCATTACATAGTTTTTTTTTTTAAATCATGATAGCAAAAGTGTTTTGTGCTTTATTTTTCTTGAGTTCTTAATTTTGAGTGACTTAAAGAGTGGGATTAGTAATATATCCCCCTTCCTCACTTAATATATGAATATTCTTTGCTTATTTCTGAATAATAAATAAACAGAAATTGTCTTTTTTTTATGTAAATAGAAACCTACTTTTAATATGCTATTATTTTGTATAATATTAAATTTTTTTTCACTCCATAAAATTATATTGCATCATGACTAGCACTTAAGTGCAATTTTTCCATTTCCTCCTCTTTTGAATATAAACATAAAGTGAGAACACTGGAATCCCCCCAGATTTGAGTAGCAATCAGTAAAGCTGTGATGTTTTTAAATCAAAAAGTCTTTATCATCAAACTATACAGCAAACAAACAAACAAAAAATCTTAGATGACTTTTTTCCTATTTACAATTTTTAAAAAAATTCTGTAAATAAATTTATAAAGAAATATGAAGATAAAATTTATTTATTTTTAATTGATTAATGTTTCACACATCCTTCAATATGCAATTTTAAAAAAAATGTCATGTTTTCTCTTGCAAATTGAACTATTATACTTTAGCCATCTAGGCCTTGATGTCATTTGTTCTATAATAGTTAATTACGAAAACTCACTTTGAAAAATTATAGTATCACTGGATGAAAATGAGGAGAAAAGATGCCTTATTAATGTTTCGAAGAAGGGGGGGTTGGAGACAATTTTGGAATTAAATTTTTAAAAATGCGATTGAAGAATGCTTTCAAGAAATGGAGTTTCTTCTCCACAAGTGAAGATGATGAAATCATCTTTTCCATTGGATCATTCAATTAAAATAACACATATGGAAAGCAATCACTCTTGAAAAAAACTCTAAAGATTATATCACATGTGATGATGGACTGTATGTATGCAGCTAAAGTTGATGAAATTGTTCATTTATTAGAATAAATAAATAACAATGCTGATTCAAAAATAAATAATTAAGTTTCCATTAAAATTCTTACTTATTTGGAAACTGAAAACATATCTAATTCAGCAGGATGTAAATGGCACAACATTTTTTTTTCTCCATGAAGTTTGAAAAGAACTTTTTTTGAATTGATAATCAAAGAAATTGTAACATTCTTCAGTGCATACTTTAAAACTCAAATTAACTGGTGTGTAATTATTCACTATATTTTCAGCTACTGAGCAAAAAGTACATAGTTTCTAATTATGGATATTTTTGTGTAATTTTTTTATAGGGTTGTTCCTTAAGGTAATTATTGGCGAAATTTTTTATTTTTGCACTTTGATATTATGATTAACTCTAATTTATAGAATAAAAAGTTTGGCCTAATTGAATTTGTTAAATTAAAGTCTGATTGCATTTATCAGAATCTTAAGCTTAAAAATATTTTCCTGTAAAAAGCTATTAAAACCAAATTGTGTCATTAATTAAAAAATTTAGGAACTATTTATTTCATTGAATCAACTGATTATCAGAGTTTGTTAGTTACTAAATAAGTATTCATTATTATTATTTTTTAGATAATGATGTAATATTCTAGCAAAATATATAACTATTTTTTATTTGTATTGTAATATTTCTTAGATTTATTTCACTCTTCACTTTATATAATTTTTAATTTGCTATATTCACTAAGCATTTATGTAATTTTTTTCATACTTCAGTAAGTAATTTATTTTGTATTTATAATTTTACTACATTACTTTTACATTTACTTTCTTTTATTTCCTATTTATATTAAGTTTCTGTTATACAAAGGTTTATTTTTCACACTCAGGTTGCTTTTGTAGGACATGATAAGTAAAAGGCTAAATATATATTTCCATCTGATTTTTGACAAAAATGTTTCAAAAACAAATGAAAATAAGAGAAATAATGAGAAAACTGTATAATAGATTTTTATTTTTATCATTTGAATTATTTATATTTGAACTTAAAGTATAGTTTGTAAAAATTATTTGATAAATTTTAATGTCCCTTTAGATCCCGAAAACCTCATCCTATCTTTGGAGATGTTCAAAAATTTATTACTAGTACTTTAGTAAAACAGATGTATTTAGTACGTCGTCAACTATCAAAAGACCCTCCACTATTTGAATTATCTTGGGGAGAACGAGCTCATAAAGAGGTTTTGAAAGAAGATATATTGGAAGAATATGTTTGCAAAGTAAGTTCTTCTCATGCTTTTTTTTTTTTAAAGAATTTAGATAGAAAAATGGAATATTTTATCTTTCTTATACAAAATAATAATAATAAGACTATGAAGCATTTCCATGCATATTTGTATCTTTTTGTTGACTCTTCTTTATTAATTTTTAATATATTCAAAGTATAATGACATTTATACTTAATTGTATTGCATTTATTACTTCTGTAGTTTTCATTAATAGACGAAAAGAAAATGTTCTTGGTATCTAATACATTGATTTAATACTAATATAATATTAGAATTGACTGTATTCCGTATTATATTGTTTACACTTATAACAATAAAAGAATCAATGTATAAACAAGACAGTTAATTGTGTCTGAAGTCTTTCATCATTCAAAATTGGCCGCCCCCCTTTTTTTTGCTATGAAAAAGAAAAGCATTCAAAAATTTCCATGCCACAAAATAAAATTTTATATAAAGTTATTTACTTATGCCCCCCCTTCTCCCAGACAGGAACATATGAAGCCTCTTTCAATTGTATAGTTTTTTTGAGAGGGGATGGTCAGAAGTACTCTTGTAACACAATCAGTAAAAACATTTTTTCTTTAAATCTCAAATAAAAGGAATGAAGTGTTAATGTAAGAAATTTAAATAAATGCTGAAAATTAAATATATGTTAAATAGAAGGAATTTGTGTTTTATAAAGGAATGCGCTTTTATTCTTAAACTTTTAAAGGACAATTTTAACTTTCAATATATTTGAATGCTATTTTTCGTTACAAAATAGATAATCTATCAGAAATGCATGCCATTATTATTTTTACGGCTCTCTAAATCATGTTGTGGCTATTCTAATTATGAGATTTTTCTAAAAAATTCTTTTCCTGTTGACTCATTTACTGATGGAAAATGAATCATTTTAAATTTCATAGTTTATCTTATTAAATATTTTATTATAACAAATAGAGAAATTTTTTTGATATAAATAACATTACTGATTGTTGCTAAATTAATATGTACTTATAAGTTTTGATCCAAAACTTTTAACCCATTTGCTGCCAAAACTAAAAGGGATGAATTTATTTTTATATAAACCTTAGTATCTATTAATTTGGGAGTATAAAACAATAATTTATAATAAAAATATCAAAATTTGGCTTATCTTTTAAGAAATCGACCGTTGCGTCCGCATAACGTCAACGGAATCAGAGTGTGGAGTTGAACTGAACTTGTGAGAAGTTACTCAGAATCGGTTCCTGGAAATCTCTCCAATTTTTCTGTGGTTTTGAAAGCCACAAATGCTATTAAAAGAAACTCATTTATTACTGCACTTGAAAGGTTGGCATGTAATAAACTTGTACAAATTTACATGTGAAAATTTTTACTGCATTCTCAATGCAATGCTACTTTACAATCTCTGCATCTGTATATTGTCTGACTGTGATATTACTTGCAACGCAGTCTTCTATTGTCTTCTGACTTTATAATAAAGTGGCTACACACTAAATGTTTATTATTAATGTTGAAATTACTAGGTCTTCCATTGGCTGAAGTACTTTTACCTAAATCTCCATTCCCGATAGGAGTTTCAAAAGAAATAATGCAACCTTGCATTTAAAAGCCAAGAGTAACTTTTTGTTTTCCGTAGTTGATAATTTTGATAATTTCCATGCATTTGTTAATGCAACGGCAATGTAATTTGTAAATACTGGCCACCACCACTTTCCCCCACAAATTCCTATTCTGTTGTTAGCTACTAAATTATATCTTAAATAGATTCCTCCCATTTTGTAGTTATATTGATCAATAAGACACAGTTGAGACACCAATACTTCTTTTCTTTTCTGTGCTTGAATAA
The DNA here is from genome assembly GCA_026289955.1 of Argiope argentata. Classification (NCBI taxonomy): domain Eukaryota; kingdom Metazoa; phylum Arthropoda; class Arachnida; order Araneae; family Araneidae; genus Argiope; species Argiope argentata. The sequence continues at coordinate 6,597,990 of JAOUZG010052315.1, read as the reverse complement.
TGGGAAATCTTGTTTATAGGTTGAATTGTACCAAATGTTGAACCAAGAGTTGCAACAGAGCTATAGTTCCACTGAACAAAAATCATTTGGTTTTCCTCTTTGTACTGAAAATCATAGTAACCCCTCTCTAAATTTGTCTCATCTATGAGAAATAACAATACATCAGTACTGAAAAGTAGATTTAAAAAACCTTTCCTCAAGTTTTACCTTCTATTTTATTTTTACTCTTTCAAATCTATCTTTTTACACATTTTTTGGTTGAGGTAAATTTTTTAGTTCCTTTCTTACCCATTTCAAGTGTTCTCTTTTTACTACTACTGGTTTTTGAGAGATTAGATTTCTTTATTGGGGGCATTTTGATTTGTCCTGCTGTATCATTTGGTAAAACATTATCCTCAGAAATAAAAATATTATCATTTCCTTTTTCTTCGTCTATATCTTCTGCAGTTTTTGGTGAAAGAACTACAATATCGTTGCTATCGTCTTCTGAACCAAGTTTATAAAATTAATTCAGAACTTCATCTAACGTAAGATATTTTCTTTTTGACATTTCTATATCGTAGAAGGAGAAACACACACTATCTATTAAAAAGCGAAATGGATAATTGATCTCTCATACACTGACTACCAATAAGTATTTGGACACCTGTGATAGAAAAGAAAAACTAACTTTATTCAAAATCAATAGTTGATAGAGCCCCCACGAGAGGTAATTACAGCGGGGACCCTCCAGAGCATACTGTCCATAAGTCCTTGTATGACAGCTAGTGGTATTTTCTTCCACTCGGCGCGGAGAAGACACTTGTAGTGCACCCCTGCATTCGGCGGGGCAACTCGTCCCAGAGGTTCTTGATAGGGTTCAGGTCTGGACCCTGGGCAGGCCAGGCCATTCGATGAACTCCATTAGCACCATACCAACCCTTGGTTATCGTCAAAACTGGCATTGTCGTCCTGAAAGTAACAGGGGTCCAACCCGTAAAACTGCCACAACGTAGGAAGCCCATTGTCATCCAAAATAGTGCAGTAGGCGTCGGAATTGAGCTTACCATGAATGGGGACCAAGAGTCCCTGCCTATACCAGGAGAAAACCCCCAGACCATAATTCCACCTCCACCGAACTTGACGGTTGGCACAATGCATTTTGGCTGGAGACATTCTCCAGGTAGACGCCAGACCCAGACCCTGCCATCCGAACGGTAAAGGGTAAACCTTGATTCGTCACTCCAAAGAACCCGTTTCCACTGATCTACGGTCCAATTTCGATTTGCTTTGCATCACATTAAGCGAGCAGCGCGGTTGGACTTTGTGATCAAAGGCTTATGGGCAGCAGCACGACCATGAAAGCCAAGCACATGTGCTTCCTCACGGATGATATTCATTGAAACAATACTCACGGATGAGGGCCATCGGTTGGGTGTAGTTCTTGCGAATTTCTCTGGACAGCACTCGTCGTTCTCTATCTCCCAGTTACGTTGGTCTGCCGACTCGGGGCACATTCCGATAATCACCGCTCACCTTCCACTTCTTAATCACATAGGCCACTGTCGATTTTGGGGACTTCAGCTAGCTAGATATGTCCCTTAAGGTTCGGCCCCATTTGTGATACCCGATAATTATACCTGTCCCGAAATCAGAGATATCCGAACTGCGAGGTATGTTGCATGCGACTAAAGCCGATGCTGTTTCCTACACGATATATACCGGCGGAGGCCGTGACGTAACCTTAGGATTGCAGATATCATCATTTGCATAGGTGTCCATATACTTATTGGTAGTCAGTGTAGTGAGCTGAACTACCCTTTTCCCGCTGATATGACATGTGTTTTTCGTCCCCCCCTCCAAGGTAACCGAAAACAGCAGACGAATGAAATGCTTAGACTGTGACCTTGGCTAAAAGTAAATGGCTTCTAACACTCATGTCTCTTTCTCATTATTTTCTCTTCAAAAATCTAAGGTCACCAAAAGTATAAGGTTTTGGTTAAAAAATATTACACATTTGATCCTCGTTATTGAAAATAAAATTATTAATTATGTTAAACATTGTTTCACAGAAATATTCCTCGTTTTTTGCCCAAGTTAAAAATTGCGATTTATATAAAATTTGTTTATTCATTAAACTTTCGTACTTAGACATTTGTTTATTAAAAATCAATTTCCTCTGTTTCCAGTATATTTAACACATATAAAATTATATTAAAAGTCTAGTATGAAGATGTTGATTGATGTATGTAGTTGAACATACAGCTTCAAAAGTAGTAATGAGTGCAACAATTCTTATCAGCTATACATTTTTATTGATTTACGGAATAAATACAGGTATCATTATTCTCATTCTAGATTATGCCTGAGACAAAACCTGAAGAGTGGATACTGCAATACAAGGATGCCAAAGGAAAATTTACAGAAAATGATGCAGAAATGGAAGCAGAATAACTGACTTTTCACCAATGATTGATCTGTGATTCTTGTGTATAATAATTGTATATATATGTGTGTACACACACGCACAAACACACACACACACACATTTCACATTCAAATCCATTTGTCAAATAAACATTATTCACTATATAAATACAGATAAATCCTCTTACTACTAAGAAAGTGTAAATAGCTTTGGTTTTTTTAATAGGAAATATAAGGCAGTTATATATTTGGTTAGTTGGAATTATTGCACAGCTTTCAATTTACTTATTCATTTACATTTCTGTTATTTTTACTAACTACAAATTCAATCAACCATATTTATTTTGTAAATTTTCTGTTTGATTTTAATACTTATCTTTATGCCTCACTTTTATTTGTTACAGCGTATTGATTTTAGAGTGCATAAAAGTCCAGCATAAGTCAGTTGCTGTAGTGAACAATTTCTGTATGTCAATAACAGCTTCTTCTGCAGATCATTATCTTTTCTTAGTTTAACAGAAACTTAGGGGGGTATCTGAAAAAGATTAACAACATTATTAAATTTAAAAAAATTACTTTTTTAATGATACCAATTAAAATTTTATGCAATTTTTCTTTCATTTGTAATTTTTAAAAAAATATAACACAGATGATTTTGGAATAAAGAAATTCGTAGATACCCTTTTGCGAACATTAAATTATTGAACTACTCTATTCTACTTTTTTTTTAATTCTTTCATTCTAATAGTATATCTTCAAAAATATTTTGTACAGTATAAAATTTTATACAAAGTAAATTATTATGTTTATTTGTTTATATTATAATATTTGTTTATATTTCATATATATTACAAATGTTTTATATAAAAGGATTTTAATCCCAAACTTATCAACTAATTAAAGAATAAATGTTTTTAACTTCTGTTAAATGGAATTTTGTATATTTACTTAATTATATTGTTTACATACACAAGAATTTTACATTTCTATAAAGTTCTAGAGTTTTCTAAAATCCCTATGAGTCTTTTTAAATGAAAAGAAAAAACAATTTAGAGAATTTTTATGGAATATGATAGTGCATTTTGCTATTCTTCTTTAACAGTAAATTCATTTTAATGCTATTCAAATGACTTATCAGCATGTTGCAGATATAAACTTGGCACCTGTATTTTCTTTTGCTTGTAATGAATCTTGCAATTTTAACTGTGGAATCCTTTACAGGCAGAGACATAAATAGCACCCAAGGCAAATACTAAAACAGGCCTCCTCCACTTAAAAGAAATCTACAACTCACATAATATCCCTTTCCTTGAATACTTATCCGAAGAAGCATTAAGATACATATTGTAATAAACCTACACAATAATTTATAAACCACTTTTCCACTTCATTCTGCAAACAATCATTAATTTCTTGATGTCACCTGCAATTTAGAATTAACTTAATTCATTTTTTATACTTTGAAAGCTCTAATTGTTGCAGATAATTAGGAATTAAATGGAAAAATACATATATATAATTTTGATGAAATTGAAAATTACCAGTATATTATGCAGCTGATTACTGATTTAGGTCTTTATTCCTTTACATTGTTTATTTTAAGCAAAAGTATTTTTTTAAATGTGAGACTTGATCAAGATTATTTGTGAAAATGAATTAAGATAATTTCTTTTACTAATTTTCAAGTAGCTATATATTTAAGCTCTATTACACACTAATTGCTGCAAATACTTAAGTCTTGAAACTAAGTCACTATCTTATAAAATTCATAAATCTAGAAAATAAAATAAATGATTTGTAACGACTATTTAAATCCTAATAAAGTATGCAAAGGGAAAATTAATATTCATTTAATGTATAATAAGGAAAATTTGTTTGTTTGTGTTTTATGGGCTACTATACCATTAATCTCAATTGCGATACCAACTATTGCTTGCACTTGCTCGAAGGTTACAGGCATAGTGCTATTATTAGCATTTTTTTTGGACATAATAAAATTTACAAGCAGATTGTTCCTATTATTCAACACTATTTTAAAATTGACAAAAGGCAAATGGAACATATCATTTGGAATTGATTGCACATGTATTAAAAAAAAATCTATGTCAATCAATGTGAGTGAAGGGAAATCAATAATATTTAGTGCAAGCATTATTTCCTCTTGTTAATGAATAATCATCTACACAAGATATTATAATTCAAAGGCATGATATTTTGGCTACAGTGCACCACAGATATGCCGAGTTTTTCTCGCTTTATCAAAATAGAATTATTGTTATTAATGTTGATCAAGTAAATTTATATATGATTAAAATTTTCTATTTATTCAGTGAATTGATAAACTGTATTTTGGTCATACAAATATCTATATTTTTTATTGCTTCGCCAAAAAACATATCTTCCAAGTGTTCATCACTAGTAGATCTACTATCGCAGCACATAGAAATCAGTGAATCCGAGCTTTGCAAATAAGCATGGAGCAATGAGGCAGATTGGATTGCAAATTTATATGCTTAAATATCTGAAGATCAGCATGCAACAAGAATTGAAAAATAATGTTTTTGTGCTAACAGATTGTATACATCAAACTCAGAAGATCAAACGTTGGCAAGATTTTAGGCAATTTTTCTTAACGGAAATTCTAATGCAGAAGACTTGCTCACTCCTCACATTTCTATTATTTCTACCGACGTGCCTTTTAATCTCAAACGACTGCAGTTTTCCATTCGACTTACATTCTTGATGACTATCAACAAGGCTCAAGCTCAATTACTTCAAGTGTGTAGATTAAAACTAGAAAATCCATATTTTTATATGGTCATTCCTATATTGGATGCTTATGAGTCGGACAGCCAAAAAATTTGTATTTTCTAAAGATATATATATATAAATTATTTATACTCCTTTTTATATATCATTTGATTTCAAAGAATATATTCAGTGTCAACAAAAACGTAAATATTCCTAATTAAACATCATAGCTATTTGAAATGATATTTCTAACATTATTTCTTCTGCAGCAGCAACACATGGGGAGATAGTTAGATACAAAATATTTAGAAAGGTTACATTATAGGTAAAAAAACCATATATATATTTTTTATTTTAGCCATTAAAATAACATGATTCAAACAGTTATTACAATAATTGCATTTGTTTTGGGCTTAAAAATTACTTATTTAATCTAATTATATCATATTTGTAGATAACAAATTTATGACTAAGTGTTTTTAAAGAAAGAAGGGCCGACAATATTTGTATGAAACAAATAGTTAAAAATATCCATCAAAGATATAAATTTTCTAAATAATTCATATACTCTTAAGAAATGTCACATAATATATCTAATTACTTGATGCTTAAAGTAGAAAGAGATGTTGTCAACAACAGTTAATATAAAAAAATATTGTAAGTCAATTCCTACTTAGGTCAACAAAGAAAATTTTTGTTTTAGTTACTTTTTGTTAAATAATTACAATTAATATAAATAATTGATCAAAAAATTATACTTGGTCTATACAAAATCAAGTTGTATCCATTGGAAATTGTAGAGATTCGGAACACATTCAATTGACGTTGAGTTTTCAACGCCAGTTAGGGAAATGCAATACAGATTAGAAATTGCGATTTTTCTTTATTCTGTATTATTTAAATTTGAAAGTACTTCAAAATGAACACGAAGAATTGATTAATTAATAATGTTTAATTGTAAAGGCGTCAAACATTAAGAAAAGAAACAATTGACCAAAAACATATTAAGTCTAACTTTCTTAGCTTGGGTGAAAAACCAACTGAAGTCTTACTCATTTGGCGATGGGGAAATGGTAGATTTTTGATGAGAAAGTTAGTTTTTTCAATTTATATAAAATTAATTTTCTTGATTTCCTAACTTGGTTTTTTGCCTAGTCAGTGAAAGAATAAAGTATCTGCAGCTCTACGTTTTCTACTGCTCTTCAGTATAGAAAATCTTAAAACTCATCAATAAATTATCGAAATAAAAATCAGTGTTAAAAAAATACTTGGCTTCTTCTTCTGTACAGCCGACCAACCCGTCACCACTGAACGTAACAGTATCGACAGGATTTGTTGTGGCCGACTGTGGACTGTAGCAATGTCCATCCTTACACTGACCGAATCTGTCAAATTGATATTCTCTTCGAGATGATTGACCCCAAAGTGGTCATAAACTGACCACTTCCTCCTCTACAAACTTTCAAACAGTTGGGGAAAAACTGACAATTTTAGACATGTCCCTCAGAGACCTAAGATTACTTGGTACCATCAGTACTGAACTCAAGTCATTATTTTCAACTTACAATTGTTTTCTATGATCGGAGATTTCTGTACATTCCTTTAAATAGTGGTAAACAGTACTGATACTTCCACAAATGCATTTAATTTCCTGCATTCTGCCAAATCTTTGGAAATATGCAGGAAATCTCCCATGTCCTGATATAATTTGGATTACCAGTGGATTATATCTTCTTATTTTTATTTCTGGATTAGTAATAAAATCGCAAGTTACTCTTCCTTTTTTGGACATATACCATCTGTTAAACCATTGTAGCTTAATTTCTTCTCCCAATTCGCATTTTAAAACATCATTTGATTTGGGGACAATAATATCCACATTCTTTTTCTGTGCCGCTATCTTTGCATATTGATCCGCCTTTTCGTTACCATATATCCCAATATGGGCCTTAACCGAACTCAACTCTATCCACTTGTTAAGTTTTACTCTTTTTATCCTTTCTTTTATCGTCCATATGTCCTTATTACAATTGCAAGATTATTAAATAGCTTGTAGAACTGACAGAGAATCTGAAAAAAATCGAGCACTTCTGTCCGTCCGCCAACCTTTCACAATATTTTACGACCATCTTTAACGCTTGCACTTCTGCCTGGAAACTTGTGGCATGGTTCGATAATTTCACAAGGCTTTTATTGATTTCTTTCCCATAGTAATATATTAATATTGTGGCTCCTACTTTATTTTCATCTTTTGAACCCTCTAAAAAAACCCTTAGCTATCTCTTATTTGAAACCAAACAGAAATCGAATAATAATATCAAAAATTAAAAATAATAATTTAATCACAATATCAGATGCGGGAGTTTTACTTTTAATTCTTATTTTATTATTATTATTATTATTAAAATGTGAATGCTTTGCAAAACGATCAACTTACATCAATAGTGCAAGACAAATTTCTAGCAAATGACAATTTTCTCTTCTAAAGATACACTGATTTTTTTTCTAGACTCGTTAGCAACGATACCACTAGAAAATGCGCGAGAAAAGTCAACTAAAATAGCCCATAATATTAAATACAAATTTTCCACATTCAATTTTAAAATGCGGGATTTCAAATGCATTAATTCATCATTACAGCTACCAGTATATTAAATTTCATATCTCAATGTATAATAGATTTATTTGTCTGAAATCCCCAAAAATGGACGCACATTATACACAAATATTTTTTTTATAAATATGGATGAAATTGATCATATAAATATTCATAACATATTTATATTTATAAGAATATTATAATATGTTTCTAATGTTCTTATAAGTACGTATAAAAGTTAACTTATATATAGTTTTTCTGATCCGTAACCTCGATTAAAGTAGAAAAGATACTTCTGTAATAAATTTATTCTTGACAAAAAAAAAATCGTGCAAGAATAAATAAATAAAATTTTAAAAAAATTCGAAGCACTTTTAATAACTTTTTTTTTATCTAAATAAATCAATCTGGAATACGCTTTACCACCTGTATTATCTCATGCTTATCTGCTTCTTTGGAATGCTCGAAAAAATTACTTTGAGAAATAAAAGGAGTTACTTTGACTTTTCTTACTTTGATTCAAGAGGCTTCTGTTACCGATTTTCTCAGAATGAAGGCATTCATTGTTATTGGAATTTTTTCATTAACTGCAACTTTAATTGGTAAGAAATTTTAAGAGCTGTTCTAATGATATTTTGAAATTCATTTTTGATGCTTTATAAATGAATTTTTGTTTAATCTTTAATTAATAGACCTAATTTTAAACTTTAGTATTTAAAGAATGCTCAGTTGCATTAGCAACTTAGTAATGAAGCGCAAACTTTCCCTTTCACTATATGTTAGGATGTTATTAAAATATCTCTTAATAGTAAGGATAAATGTGTGTGTGTATTGATGCTCTACAAAGGTAGCCATTTTATCTATAGCTACGAGATGTGGCATGTACCTTATAAAATGGAATGTGACCTAAGAGCTTTTTCTTTTGGTTAACTTTTCAAAATATTACAGTACAAAAATAGATTTTACACCATTTCAAAAATCTTAAATGATGTCTTTTTAATTATATTTATTTAATAGTCGTGCAAAATTTTTCGGATATTTGGAAATCTTTTAAAAGTATTATTTTACTTAATTTCTATTTTTGAAATTCAAATCCTTTTCATGTTTCATCAAATAGTTAATGCTTTTATTTTCTTCCATTATTGCCAGTTAAAGAAAGAATTCCTATTAAGTCTGTCCAATTTATAAGACGAATAAAAAAGAAAAGTTACATTATGATATACTTTAGAAGATAGATGAACCGTACGCTCATATTTTTAATAGAGCTGTGACGCCACGGGACTAGATTCGATTGAAAAGGTCTATGGATTCTATGAAATTAGCAAATGAAATAAATAAAGTAACATAGCTTTAAAATCTAACAGTTTGGAGGAATCATAGAAATGAATGTATATTTAAACGACTTGAAATTAAGTACAACCAATATTCTTGTCAATGAGAATAGTCACCAAAAGTGACTAATTATTAGTAATCTTAAGTTTTGGGGGAATTATGAAATTTATGATTTAAAAAAAACCTTATAGAAATAATGAATTAATCACAAATGGAAGTGAAAAAATAAAACGGAAAAATGAATTAGCAAAATCTTTTCAGATGACCACAATGAATGTCTTAATGGACACTTTCAAATTATTTTAGGTCAAAGATTATACCATTCCTTGTTTTAAGATTTTTTTTAATTTCATAATTATTCCCGAAAACTAATCTCCATGAAAGATTTGAAATTGACTCAAAATATTCTAAATTTTAATTTTTTAAGGAATCTTTATATATATATATATATATATATATATATATATAATGTTGTTGTAATTAATAAAAAAATATTTTTATTTAGTTCCAAATTTTAAATGAAAATTAGGCAGAAATTAAATTAAGTGTCGAAATTAATCAAAGATAAAAAAAGTAATATAAATAAATTTTATTTTTATCTATCAAAAAAGAAATCTTTATAAAAATAAATTAAGTAAATATTTTCTGATAACTAATCAAAGGTGTATTGTATTTAGAGCAAACGATACAATAATAATAAAATGGAAGAAATATGAATGCATAAAAGGATAATAATTAAGTGGAATATAAAGAAGAAAAAGATGGAAATCGATGGATTCCTATATTTTTCTTCTTTTTCTTCCATTTAATTCATTATTGCCTTTAAACTTAATATTTAAATAAATAATATTAAGTAAGTAATTCATTACTTACTTTCAGAAAGTGTGAAAATATGTTAGTGAATTATTTTCACAAACAGAGCACGAAAAGATTTTAATGTTCAGAATTTATAAAACTTTCTAATGGGGACGATAGCATGGCGCTATTAAAAAAGGGAATAGGCATTCAAATATCTTCTAAATTTCGCTTATTGTAATTTTTTTTCCTTTCGTCTTGTCAACTATACAGATATTAAATAGAATCGTTCTTCAGCTTTCAACAATGGAGGAAAATTTTGTGATTTAATATTTGACGAAGAAATGGAAACGGTTGAATTTTCTGAACAACCATGTAATGCATTAGTAAGAATAAAACAGAAAATGTTTTTAAAAAATTCTAAATTTGAAGAAAAATTTACACAACCAATATATTTGTATTATTAAAAGATATTATTTTAAAATTTTGAAACGGTGCAAAACTCATTTTGATGCTATAATATTTTTGGAAGTTATTATGAAAAACAATGATCATAAATTTTAAACAAACAAAATTCTAATAAAATTTCAAAATATTCGTTATAAGGAGGACATTTCTACTCGCCAGAAAATAATTGTTTCAAACTTGATAGCTGTAGATAAAACAGTTTGACCGGTAAAAGGCCACTCCATCCGGATCATTATTATTAACATACTTAATTGTTTTGTAAATGAATTATCTTGTTTAAAAGTTAATTCAAAACAATATTGCAATCCAATACTGGAATCATTCGTTTATAAATGAATATTGAACTTATTCTATCAATTATACGTAAGATAACAGAACAGTATATATTTAATAGAATAATTCGTGTAGAAACGTAGTTTATGAATATAATTTGTTAATGTCCAGTCTTTTCCTATTTTAATCTTCTTTTCAAAACTTTTAGTTGCCGAACAGTCATATTCATGCGATTTCGAAAGAGACACTTGTGGCTTTACGAATGAAGAAGGAAAACTTTCAAACTGGGAAAGAGTGGAAACAGAACTTGGAGGTCGTAAAGGTAAAATGATAAGAAGCTTTAAAAAAATATCTTCTTAATATAACTAAGAGCTTTCTTCTTATATCTTCTGATTATGCACTTTAGGTCTGAACAAAAAGAAGATACAAAAAATACCCAGAAACATACGCAGAATATTTCTGGAATTCATATCAAGTTTAAAAATTACAAATATTCAAGGATTGAAAGAATGCCTTAATGTAAATTATCTGGAAGTTCTTTAATTGTTAGAGTTATATGTTTCATATATTAACATTGAATATTACAACTGCTTTCGAATTCATTGCATCGTCCTACAATCAGAAACTGAGCTATTGATCACATTCTTGCTAGCGTTTGTCACATATTATTTATTTCTGTGTTGAGAAAGATGGCTTCCCTGTGTCCGTCTTGACCTCTTATCGAAGCAGTTTATCCCTCGATCAGTTAGTTATCCGTGAACTTTTGCTTGCCTTGGTAAGATAACATCTCTATTAAGGTTATCATCTATAGCCCTTTCCTAAGTGGAGATAAATTAAGAATGGGAATGAAAAATTGTTCTAGAAGAAGCAGATTCTGACTTCTGTAGAAGATAATTCTCTTCCGATGTTGATGGCGTAATTGTGTTTAATGCCACATTTTTGATAACGGGACTAGCTCTTACCAGAAAGGTTGGTATTAGGCCGACTATGGCCAATTTGAAAGTAATTCAAGGCCCAGAGGTCTAGGTTGAGCGAAGGTTTATCTTTTAGGGCTTTCAATGGTAACTCCATCACTACGTCATTGTCATTTAAGAAATTAAATATGTTTGCTGTCTCCAAGAATTTTGATTAAATAGATAAGATGCCAAGATCTAAGTAGAAAATCATTTTAACTTTTGTAGATTTTATGCCATAATCATTATAATAAATCTTTATAGCAATAAAGTTAAAATCGTTTTAAGCCAAGGATATGTTCTTAATTAGTCTAACTGGTTATTGTTTATGTAGAGGATATTTGTCTGCATATCTACAGAAGATACAACTCAGCAAGTTCGACTAAGGTAAGAGTTAATATGGAATAATCATCAATAGTGGTAGCATGTTGATATGCATTAATTAAAATCACTTAAGTATTAATCAATATCAAAGATTTTATTTATTAGGACTTTTCGATTTATCCTATAAAGGACTTCAACTTCTGCTCAAAAGCTCCTGCCTCATCATGGTAGTATTGATAGGGTTCCTTGGTAAATACCTTAGGAGTGTTATTGATTCAATTTCTACTATTAGCTCACACTCTCCCTATATATATATATATATATATATATATATATATATATATATATATATATATTATAATAAAAATGGAGCTCGAAATGCGTTGCTAAGCGCAAAACTGGAGAACGGCTCGACCGATTCGGCTAATTTTTTGTTTAATAGTTTCGTTAAGACACGAGGATGGTTCTTATGGAAAGAAAAAATGAAAAAACTGCGAGGAAAATAGTTAAAACGACACTTTTCTAACTTTCCCGCCAAAAATCTGCATTTCCTTCCCCCACGCCAACTGAGTGAGATAGCAGGAAGTAATAAATTATGATTTGTTTAGAAAGAAATGCGCGAAGTCAGTTGGTTTTCATTCATAGATAACGGGATGTTTAAAAAAGAAACAAAATAGCTCTTTTATTATTAGTCTGTATGAATATTTAATCTATGCCTGCTCAAAATAAAATTTCGGCACGGAAGAAAAAAAAAGAATAACAAAGTGAAAATAGGATTTGTAGAAACAAAATTAGTGAAGAAAAAAAGGATAGAAAAAAAAAGAAAAGAAAAGAAGGATGTGTGTGTATCAATATTATTTCCTCTGTGCGCGGCATTTTCCGAGCTTTTTTTAAACTTTCGCATCTCTTAAAAACCAATTGTCTTTATTGTTTAGTCTGTTTACATTTATGAAAATTTGAATCTCATTATTCTATGAAAATGTAGAATTTTAGACCTTTCCCTCCACCATTTAAGTAAAATATCAATTCCGGGACAATCATTGCTCGGATAGAAAGAGAAAGATGAGTAGTACAATGAACAGAACATCTGAAGAAAATAGTACTATAAATGAATTATATGATTATCAAAATTTGTTTGGTTTAAAAATATTTTGATGAAAAACCTGTAATGAGACACAGCTAAATAAAATATTATATGAAAATTTTAGCGAGCATTAATACTGGCGAACCGACTGGTCGCCAAGGGCGGCTAGTATATATATATATACAAGTTTTTAAAAAAATTACTTCAACTATATATATATATATATATATATATATAGTTGAAGTAATTTTTTTAAAAACTTGTAGTAAATGGCAATTTTTCAAATATTAACTCATTAATTTTTTATTAATTAATTAAAAACTAATTTTATCGCCTTTATAGCAGTTCTTTATAAAGTTGTAATTATTAGGTTGGGATAGCCTTGTTGGTAAGGCGTTGAATTCGCATCCTTTGTGCTTCAAGTTCGAACCTGGTCATAAAGTTCTTCATGTTGAGAGTTATACCACTGGGAGTACTGAGTTAAAGGTGATCATAACTCGGGTGCTCAGGGATGCATACCCTCAGAAGCTACCGTACCCCTTCTTCCGTTGTAAAGCTGAACATAAGAATAACAATATTAATTATTTAATAAAAAGTCACTAAAATAAAAAATTTTCCTAATATCCAAAATAGGAATTGATTTAAAAAAGCTGTTTTTTGTATTACTTGTTTTTAGTAAGGTCATCCAAGGCGTGATTCAGCTTTCCCCTGCTAAAGCGAGCAAACATTTCAGGCTAAGTTAACCTTCTTCCTCTGATGTTCCAGGTCTTACAATAAATGAAGGTTGTCATTTCTTACTACAATGAATTTGTGGAAATCTTGGATGCATGAGGGAATCTAGAGGGATTAGTTATAAAAATTGCTGGGATTTTATTTTTCATTCATAAAGTCTGCAATGGAACAAAGTCTCTATATAGTAAACTCCATTGTCTACTCTCCACTGGAGAGCTGTGGGGCAAATATGTGATAGATAGTCTTGCATTAGATATGCTTATAAGACTTAGTATAAAATTCTTTTGCTTTTAAATAGCAGTTTAATGCCAAGAATTTAAATCAATAACTTGTACAAAGGGTATCAGAATGCTTATATCAAACTCTGAAAGATACAATGTATTTAAATAAATACAGATCACTATACAGTGGATGGCCTAGAGTGAAGATCTAGGGTCACCCAGCATTATACTACTTGAAGTATGCTTAAGTTCTTTAAAAGTTTCTATAATTCCTTAAAGTTTTTATTAATATTTGAAGAGCATTCTGTATACAATAAAACAATTCTCGTAGGTTCTTACATGCAAGTGCTAATCAATTCTACCGATAAACACATCGCTAGAATGATAACTCCTTACTTCGAACACCACGAAGAAGCTCCAGGATGCCTCGTCTTTGATTACTACGCCAGTGGCGACGGCGTGAAAGGGTTCTCCGTAGAACAGGAACACGACTATGGAATAACAACTATTTGGCTCCGTAGTGGCAACAAATCTGGATGGCAGAAAACCCAAGTGGATGTAGAAATTGATGAATCTACAAGAGTAAGAATTTCTGAATTGTTCATTTGTGCCTTTTTTTGTATGTGACAAAGACGTGCAAAAAACACGTTTTACATAATTCTAGAGTCTGATTGGAGTATTCTATTTAGATTCTGGAGAATATGAGAGACATGTATATAAAAATTAAAGCAACCCGAGAAACTTACTTGAATGATATAATTATTTTTGACGGCCATTTTAATCTTAAATTCTTAATTTATCCATGAACTATATTTTTGGCCCTACAGACAATATTCCTATAACTTGTCCTAATTCTAACTTCATAATAATAATTGCAAGCTTAGTTTAATGGATCTGGTCTTCTGGTGGCCAATAGAGGCATGCAACAACAGCTTAGTTTAATCATGTTCAATATGAAGATTTTGAATTAAAAACATTGGAACAAGGCGGGATAATGATAAAAATGCAATAATTTTGCAACCCATCTTCTTTTACCTGCATTTCCGCCACATTTGATTAGCTGCTTGACTTAATATATTGGAGAAGCAGGCCGGATAGGTAAGAATTCTATGATGCCTTGCTCCACCAAGACCAAGGAAAGCTTCCTTATATATATATATATATATATATATATATATATATAGCGAATCATGCATTTACTCATATGTTCTGGAATCTTAGTTGAAGTTCGTATTTTATGAATGTTTGTTTTGTACTGTATTGTATATTTTAAAATTTTCTTACTGATAAACAAGTTAAAGAATAAAAATGGTATAGGTTTTTTAATATAAATTTTAAAATAAAATGTCAAACTTAATTGCCTGTAATATATTGCCATATAAACTGTACATAGTATATAGGACTGTACTGTTATTTTAAAAACATATTTACAGTCTGAGTATATATGTTTTAAAATAAAGGAAACATTATTGCAGATATATTCTTAAACCTTTAAAAATTATTTAAATTTATTTTACTGTTCATTAATAAATGATTAGAGTAATGGGAAAAGATAAGTTGAAGATAAAAGAGTCAAAATTTACTGAATAAGAAGTAATATGTCAGTTACAATCGATAAAAAATTATAGATAATAACTGGCGTATATCTACAACATCTGAACAGATAAATTACTTCTTATTTCGTTAAAGTGGACAATTTTTTATGCATGAGGTAGAACATAGAGTTTAATAAATTTTCATGAAGAACGGCAGAAAGGGAGAACAGACGTATACCAGTAATTCTATTGGCTTAAGTTATTGAACAGGCCATCAAAAACAGAACTTTTAACTTTAAATGAAAATTTATTAACTCGAGAGGAAAAGATTAAACTAAAAAGTTGTCAGAATTATAAAGACCTATACAATGCGTAATAGAATTTGATTATAGCATAACTAGATTAGCAGTAAATTTAAGAAAGTGCTTATCTGGAAAAAAGTTTTTCACTTTTTAAAAATTTAGGTAAAAAATTTGAAATTCCATTTGAATGTCTTATCTAATAAAAAATTCAAACTAACATTTGCATTATTTTATTGGAAAATTCAATTTTATCGAAAAAATAGGATTATCGAAAAATGAATATAAGCATTTTTTTATCAGTATTTGCGAACCGAAAATATTTTTTTATTCTAAGAGTGTTCTACAATTTCAAATGATACAATAATGGTTCCTTTTCAAAAAGAAGAGGTTAAAGTTAAATTTGTGGTAATCATTATGACTCAGTTCTTATTCGCATTCATTTTCACATGATTATTACACTTACGAACACTAACTTTTAATATTTTTTGAAATTCCATCACCATTTAATAAGAATTTTTCTTTTTAAATTTTGATTTTCCCGCTTTTTTTTTCATTGAAAATTGACCATTATGGATTCATTAGAAATAGCTGCAAAATAATTATATAATAAGATTGTTTTTCGGTTCGTTAGAACTCTGATAAAAAAGTATTTATAAGTTTTCATTTTTTAAGCCGAATTAAAAAAAAAAGGCAAAAATTGCTCTGAAATTTCTTTTTAAGTAATACAGACTTAAACAAAATTTTGAATATTTCATTAAAAAAAAATTTTATGAGAAACCTTTTTTCAAATTAGCAATTTTTAAATTTACCCCTGATCTAATTAAGCTATTACGCTTTATATACATCGTATAGTTTTTTCCGCTTTAAATACTTACAACATCTTAATTTAATATTTTTCGCTAAAGATAAAGGCTTTAAAAAAATTTAAACGAGATAAATCGGTGTTCAAACTTTCACCCTGATTTCTGGCTGCTAACTTAGAAGTCTGTTTAGGATAGCTAGTTCAACAATTTAAGCCAATAAAATTGCTGTTATCTATCACCCCTCCCCTAAAAAAGAACAGTTCGGTTGAATCAAAATGTGGGCGAATTTATTAAAATTTTGTTTATTATCAAACGAAATTTTTTCAGGTTATTGCTAAAAATAAATTGCTTGAAAAATTGCTAAAAAAATTGCTTGAAAAAGATAGGAAGCATTCGAAATTATATAAATAGCTTCAGATAATTTATGTTAATAAATGAATAGTTTCATCAAGCCTAGCACTAATCCAGTGTACACGAATGACAAGACATCCGGGAATAATAATGCAAGAACTGTGACTTGAGCAGCGGACTGTACATAGGCCCCATCCTGTACAGGTACATTGAGTAATTGGTAATATTGCAAGCTTTACAACCATTTCTGTATCTTAGTGAAAATGCGAATCAACATAAACAATGAGGTAGCATTTTATTATCAAGCTTGAGATGCTCCATTCTTGGAAAATGTCATATATTAATGATGTTAACTAAAAAAATTATATTTAATAAGATAGGAATTAAGTTGACATGAAAACGATAGCTTAAAATGGAGAGAGATGCGAAAAAAAAAAATCTATTGCAAGAATAATACATCACTCGTGCTATTAAATAATATAGATATGTTCCACGATGCCAAAGCTAAAAAAGATTTATAGAAATGAGAACAATCATTATCAAAAAATACTAATTTTAATATTGTTTTCTTTTATGAGAACTTACTGATGAAACTACATCGGAAAGATGTGTCGCGAGTTCTTTTAAATTGTTGGTACTGTATTGTATCCAATCCATGAGGAACAATTTCTTCTATATGAATTCTTGAAACTGTATAATATGTAAAAAAAACTTGACAAAAATATCGAAAAACCTAAAAAAAGCATGTTTCTTTGCCTAATGTGTAGTTGGAAAACCGTTGGTATTCGAAAAGGCTTGCAGCCTTTACAGAATTAAGCCAAAGGAATCTTGTATCATTATTTTCATAAAATGGTGGCAAGTTTAGGTAACAATGATGGTGGTGGATGGCGAACACGTACTTTCCTCTCCAATGTAGACTATAATGGTTTAATAATGTTGAGGTCAGGTGACTGCGGTGGTCAGGGAGATGTGATAATTCATTCTCGCGCCCAGAACAAATATGAGCAATGTGAGCTTTCTTAACTGAAACATTATCGTCTTGGAAATCATCATCACTTTTGATAAACAAAATTTCTATCCATTTGATCGGCAAAAAAGTTTACATAATTCTGGGCAGAGTTATAAGGTTCACGGATAACTACGATTTGACTACCCAAACAATCACAGAACCTTTGCCGTGTTTCACTCTTGAAAAAGCAGCCTGTATTATAAGTTTGGGATGGCGTTAGCCAGATGTAAACTCGGCTAGAAATGGAAAAAAAAATATGAAACAAAACTTATTTGAAAATTTTACTGTCTTCCTCTGCTCTACAGTTTATAAACAAACACTTTTCCTGTTTCGAGGGTTAGTATCACTGATGAAGGGTTTTTGAATTGCAGCTCGGCCAACTAGTTTCTGGAACTCCTTTCTGATTCTTTTGATGCTAACAGAGATTCAGAGCAATAACTTTTTCAGCTGTGGTTTTCTGCTTCTTTTTCGTCACTATCCTTCTTAATGATCGTCTGTCACGATCATTCAATACACACTTTTGCCCCCATTGTGATTTAACGAATTATGTTTTTCCTTTTTTCAAATATGAGGAATATATCTTCGACACAGTATCTCTTGCAACACTTAATACCTCAGCTAACATGTTCATAGAAACACTCACTATACGTAATCCAACAATATGACCACGTTCGAAGTCTGTTAGTTCTGACATGATGCAGTTTCAACTTCACAGAACAGTTCATCGACAACGAATGACTTTCTTCTTGTATTCACGTTGTTGTATAGGTGGGGTCAGTAAGCAAAAATACCAACGTCACTTAGACATTTCGCATGGATAAACATTTCTTTATAAGCTCGCATTTCATGAGCTGTTTTTGTCCAACCCTGTATATACTAAAAAATTCTGAATGCTATTAATTCCTAAATTTGGCGCAATAATATTTTAAATTTCTGGTGCTCATGATGGAATTCATAGTTTACTTTGACTATGAAGTAAAGTGGTTTATTTTCTCATTTTTCTTAAATTAAAAAAAATATTTTTTTAAAAATATATCGTTTTTCTATTACAATCGGGGGCAGATCAAAATATTTTTTTGCGGCTATTTTTGTGTGTTTGTGGGGGGGAGGGGGCACTAGCAATTCTGATTCTACTGAGGCATTGCTAGTTCTTCCTATCGTTGAATCTTGTTTCTCCATAACTCAGTACATTTATACATAATAATTTAAAGTTTAGGCCTCTTACAGTAAATAAAAAAAAATGCTCTAAAGTATTTTATTATGAATTATTATTTTTCCCGACAATTTTACGCGTTATCAGCAGTTTTTATACCTCACATGTCCGTGAGCAATCCATGTTCGTTTATTTTATTTATGTAAACACTCCCTCCTTTTCATTTCTTCTCACCCCTATTTTATACTTATGGTCAAAAGTATTGCAAGTTTGAGAATTTTCATGTTTTTTCCTTAATTAGCCCTCCAAAAGTAATATTTTTTCATTCAAAGGTATTATTTAATAGTATAAATGTGGTGTAGAAGTTTTAAGCTATTGTGTCATCCATTGTGAAGTAATCGTCTGCAAAGATTTTGTCATCCCGGTAATTTATTATAAAATCGCTCCGACTCCGAAGGATTTTATTTCGTTTATAGCGCTGTAGAAGTGCGTTTGCTGTGTATTGCTTTTCAATCTAAACAGTTCATTTCTTTTTAAAATGTCTGAATTAACTCTCTTACCAGGCAATTATTTTAATGCACGAAGAAAACATTTGAAATTTTAGGATTGCTCACTGGTGCGACTGCAGTTACTCAAATGTGACACGCCTCATAAAAAGACTCACAACCAAAGGAGTCATGAATAAAAAAATAAAATAAATAAATAAAATAAAAAAAACACTAGAAATGGTCGTCTAAGGTTATCTTCTAAGCTTGCTGCTTCTGCATTGATACGATTATACCGTTCTGCTATATTTTCTGCTATATTTTCAAGAGAATGGAATGAGCCCATGTGTGTCATTGCCAATCCCAAAACAGTTGGCAGGAGCCTGGTTATAAGGCACAAGTACCTAAAAAAACCAGTACTGACGAAAACAAGATGTAAAAAACGATTGGAGTGGGTCAAGGTGCTCAAAAAATGGTGTATTTTGGAATAAATATAAATTCAGCGTTGGAAGTCGCTTTTCCTTATTGTCTGACAAACCTGTCCATGCTTCGTATAAAGCAAAGGAGAGCACGAGGTCAGAATGCCTAGTTCGTATATCAAAACAGTCAGAAAGCGTATTAGTGTATGATTGCCAGTTATATCAGTCAACTGGACGACTTCATTTTGTATAGGAAACAATGTGTGGGGATAAGTATGTTAGTGTGCTGAAGGATTAATAGCTTCGAATTGCTCGTAACATATGCCCAAGGCAGAAATGGATATTTCAGCAAGAGATAACACTCTGGCATACATCGAGAAAAGTAAGACAAACTTTGCAATTAATTTTATATTTCGTTTCATTTCAGTTCTAACCTCTATATCGAACCATTTGTTATTTTAGGTTAAAACTGCGTTTGCAAAAATTGTATTAATGATCTCGCACAGCCATGAAACTTGCCAGATTTAAACCCCATTACTGAATTTATGAAGTATGATGGCAAAGAAAATAACCAAGGATTATTTCAGAACAAAGCGAGAACTTCAGGAAACAATAATTAAAGTTTGGCACCATGAAAAACCGAAAGAAGTGTTACAAACCTTGTGAATTCCGTGCCTAACAATAAAGCTGCGGTGATCGAAGCCAGAGGCGGCCCAACGAAATATTAAAGGCTTTTCATTTAACTTGAACACTTTCATTATCTTTTCTGATAAAACAAACAAACAAACAAAACCTTGAATTTTTTTTCTCTATATTATTCAAGGGGAGCCAAAATGGATTCCGATGCCTTTACATGTTTGTTATTCATTACACTTGTTACATTATATTATTCTTTTTGAAAGGTATCAATAACTTAAATTAGTCTAAAGACAAGATATAGTTAAGAAAATACCGCTTTAAATGAAAAAAAAAATTATTTGTGAAGGCTTATTCTCGAAAAAGCATAAAAGTTCTCAAACTTCCGATACTTTTGACTAGCAGTGTAACTAAATGAACGCACCCGACGCATGCGTAAATGTGCGGAAGGTTTCGAATTCGGGAACGAACAATATTTCGGTGCAGTTTTGAGTCGTTATATTCACAGTCAAATATATATATATATATATATATATA
>JAOUZG010052315.1:6551331-6576422 GCA_026289955.1 Argiope argentata | reverse complement strand
TATATATAGGCTTTTCCGATTCTGAGAGTTCTGAAATATGGAGAGAAATCAAAATTTTGAATTCTAATTTTTTGGCGAGTATACAGTATTTTTATTCTTGTACATTGAAAAATAATTCCCCTTGATTTTCCTGAATAAGGAAAATTCTAACTAGACATTAAAAATTAAAATTTATATTATAAATGGATTAAAATTCCAATTTGCTGTGATATTTTTATTTTTGATTAAAAAAAGTATTTTCATTCATTTACAAGTTTGTGATAATGAGTTTAGTAAACATCCTTTATATTTTTCATTACTTTTCCCCAATTTTCGCATGAATGCAACTTTATCTGATATTGAACTTTCGTTTCAGTTTTTCTTCACCGCAAAGTTTGATCCTTCCTTAGATGCAGAGAGTACTGTGGCAGTAGATAACGTGGTTTTGAGAATTAGCAAGTGTTGACGGAACTGAAAAGGAAGAAGAGGACAAGATTTCGTTTTCAAATTTCTACAAAAAATAATGCCTTTGCATTCTTTATAAAGAAATTTTGAAGCAACTTTTTTTCATTTTCTTGTGTGTGTTTTTAAATTTGTAAACGCAATAATATTTGTCAGTAATAAAATTTTAATTAGTATAAAATAAATAAATAGTTCTAAATATAATAAAATAGTTGGTATCAAAAGGGGTTAACATGAATGGGTAATTGATGAAATAATCACTTTCAGAATTTTTTCTCCGGTGGATGGATGAGTGGTGAAATGGTAGTGATCTGTTAGTAAAAATATTTTTTATAACGCCTAATACAGCCAAGAGAATATAGCAATAATTTTATACTCATTTTTTATAGATTATAAAAAATTAATTTCTTTTGCAAGAAAAAAGTGGAATGCGCTTATGAAAAGATTTAAGTAATTTTATAAAAAAGTAAATTAAATTAGCGATGTAATTTAGGGACTGTTACAATACTACTAATGAATAACGCCTTTCTTCAATTTTTCTTTCTTTTATAAGTATTGTATTCAGTAGACTTTATTTTTTAAACTTGTGTGTAAATATTTTTTCAACATCTCTTGATAATCTAAAACTATCATAACGAAATGAAAAGTATTGAATTGGACTTTATTTTTCCTTGTGACAACGATATCACTTAGCGAAATACAGATGCAAAAATCAGAATAAAGGAAAATAAAGACACACTGAAAAAAAGAACATTTAAACTTTAAAAAAATGTCAAGCAATACTATTATAATTTAAATTAAAAAATATTTTTTAATGATAGGTTGTTTTCTTGTTTGGTTCCTGACTATTTCAACTAAAAAGTAAACACTCTTCTATAAACTGATCCTCGTATTCTTTCACGGATCGGTGATGAAAATCCTTAGTCACCAAGAAATTAGTAAATAAATAAATATATTTTAATTTTCCTAATTTCGGGGGAAATGCTCTTGAAATGATCTAAAAAAGTGGAATTAGAATGTAAAATATAGGAATTTTAATTTTTTGAGAAAAGGGACTAGATTAAAAAATGTTTTCAAAATTCTGTAAACTAGGCCACAGATGCAAAATTAGAAGCGCAATTGTTTTCTCTCTTCGATGATAAACATATTCCCTCCCCCCACACAATAATTAGAATTGGTATTAGGGATAAATTAAAACAAAGCATTCAACCAGAACAACAGAAATATGGAATTAAAAAAAATTTATATTGAATCTTAATCCTTAACCCTCTACTGACCCAGAAAAAAAAATAACAACAGTTTGTATACTCAATTCAGAACTAAAATACCTACTTCAAATTTTTTATTAAAACCAACATTTACTGATCAAACAACTTAATTTTGGTTGCTAATTAAAGTAGTTGCATCGTCTTTTAAGAAATTTATTCAGCGAATGTGACTAGAAATGGAATATAAGCATCTAATTAGATTTTGAAATGTATTAAGAATCTAAATTCGAAGTTCGAAATATGTTGAATCATTATTATGATTATTTGTTTCAAATTTCATGCCTTAAATTATAAATTTGTTTGAGCACACGTGGTCACACATGTACCTTCTTTTATAAATCTAGATAGTCACAGAAAATCAACTCTTCTTCCCGTCGGTGTAAAGAGATATTTCTACCCCAGATTCTGAATATAACACTAACATCTGTCCATACACAATATTATACAAAAAGTGAACTCTAATGCTCTGTAATGATTTTTAATGATAATAATACATTCTCGAGTAACTATTTCCAATTATTATACTATATGCATGCACACAGACGTAGATGTGTGAACAAGGCATATATATTTTATAACAACAAGAAATAACATCTAGTTATATCTCCGATAAACTGTGAATATAAATATTTATTGAAAAATGGTAGCAAAACTTAAGATTAATCCCCCATATTGAAATGAAATGCCTGACTTATGCATCAAAATACAGAAATTTTCAAACAAGTTCATATTAAAATTACGGTAACAACTTGAAAGGCAAAAATCGTTTGATGATAGTCATTTCAATTCTTATATTGATAGAAATAACAAGTAGCTTAAATAATAGGGGATTAATTAAATTTGGAATTCAAAGGGATAGTATATTATTACCGGAATTCTCTTACTTGAGCTTGTTTACGTTACTTAAATGGTTTAAACTCTGTTAACAAGTTGTTAACTATTAACGAAACTTTCAAGACAATATTTCTTGCTATATGAAATCGGCAAAGCCCTTTGAACTAACTTTTCACTGTATGGAAATAAAATCATAAGAATATTCAAAACCAGTGTATTATAGCTAGAGCATAATATTTAATATTTCAGCGGAGGTCCTGGCACAGAGATAGTGTGTCTTCCTCGTTCCGAATTTGAGTTCCGGTCAGGGCAGGGTTGTTGTTTTGTGTACTATCCATGATGGGTATGAATCTGCTGCCCTGTAAAAAGGGGCTGTGCTAGCGAATGTGATGAGTATGTAGCTAAGACGTACTCCCGGCCTTAGTTGGCGCTACTTTAAACAAGAGACGCACCCTTGGCTTAAAATCACTGACTGTGACAGCGAGATTGTCCATGGCAAGTGTCATTCGTAACAACAACAGCAACAATTTAATATTTGAAAATTCAACAATATGGTATTGATTTTTAAGTCATTCTGTACAAGATGAGTAAAAACATTATTTATAAAATTCAACTTACTGATTCTAAAGAAATAAGAAACAGTATTCATAATACAAACAAATGAGGAATCTAATACATCTTATTTCTAGAATTAAGATTTTATAGTGACTGATTTTTTGTTGCAAACTTAAAATATGCCTTTGTTACTTTTTGGTAGCCATCCAAGATGGTGGACTTTTGACAAGTTTTTGGAAAATTAGCACATATTTGATGTGCTTGGCAAGAAAACGTACATTAATCTTATGTATTACTCACCTTATAGTTATTAATCTATTAAAGAAGTGGACATTATTCGTTTTCGAAGCTACAGTATTCAGCTTCCAATAAAATAAAATTAAATAGCAACTAAATTTCCTCAATGAAACTTTAAAAAATATTTCATTCATCAGAATATCCAAAAATGTTACAACAAAATCACTTCTTTCCTCTCTTTTCAACAGCTTTATTGCAATTGGAGAAACTGGTCGCTATTTTGAAAGAAAAGTGTATCCGTTTTCACCAATATGTGTTCACTGTCGACAGAGAAATTCCTTTTATCAATATTTAAAATAGCAAGATGTTGTTTCTGCTCTTTTCAGAATCTCGAGACTAGAAATTTTCTACTATTGTACTTCACAGAATGATAGTATGTAAAAATATCTGTCAATTCTATTGCTTAAAGTACTGTCGGATTTACATTAGGCCAGTAATAAGACGGTCAATAGGCAACATATGTGCAGAAAGGAACTGATTTATGTTTGATAAATTTCAGAAGCTAAATTTAGACATGCCATTCTTAGCTATAAATTGTCTTTTGACAACCTTTAATTTTTCTTTTTCTCTGCATATAGCTTTAAAATGATGGATTATTTACACATAAAAAACGTAAAATAAAAAAGGGCAACATAAATTTGGAAAAACTATAGAAAAAAAGGACAAATAAAATGAAAAAAAACTCTTTGCATCAGGAAGAAGAAAGATAAAAAAAAAGTCAGAATTAATCTATGATAGGTAAATAGCTTTTTCATGTCAAAAAGAAAACACACACACACACACACCGTCAAATTCTACAAACGCATGCTGAGTAAGAAGAAAAAATACAATACAGATACATACCATCGCCTCCTTCTATCTTTCATCTCACTCTCTTTTGACGAAATAAATGCTTCTTGATGCATGCGTTAAAGCTCGGAGGGCTCTCGAATTTAAGTATGAACAATAGATGTCTCTCGTACTCAATAACATTGACTATCTTACTTATCCGAATACCGAATAAATTTATTCAATACAGCGAGCTAATCATTTATTATGAACTCATCTGATTTACATTACTAAATGATGCAGACATTTTATATAAACTTTTATTTTCATAAATATAATTTTGAGGACTTTTAAATCTACTTTGACTTGGTAGCAAAGTCTTGGCTTCGAAACCGGAATATTCTGTATTCGATATATGTTCCTGCCATCCAATGGATTTGCATTTTTATATGCTTTCTTGGGGAGATGCAAGAATTTAGGAAAATGTACTGGTTAGTTTATCTTCCTCCTGAAATAGCTCTTAGTACTTAAAATAACTGAAGTTCAATTACTTAGTAACTCAAAGAAAAGTAACACGATATAAAATGAAATCTCACTGCGGAGAGGAAAGATCAACTATGCAAGGCAATTCAAGGTCAGTGCGACAAATTTACAAGAGGTCTAAGAGGACAAAGACGATCCTACACCACATGGCATTACAAGACCATAAATGTTCACTTCAAGCATTGTGGAATTCAATTGGTATATAAATAGGAAAATCATTCAGTGTCAAATGTTTGGACGGCCTTATTGAAGCTCGCCTAATAAGCTTATTTCATATTTCCTAATTCGTATTATAGCGAATATTTGATTTTTTTTTCATGGCAAATCTACCGAAACATTACTTAGAGTAACATACTATTATACAAGCCTCCTTATGTTATTCCAGGTCAATAAGGCTCCTTTCATTTCACAACTGAAGCTCCACAAGACCTTAAATTTGCAGTTAAATGGCACTGAATTAGACATTATAGTCTGGTTCTTTGACTGGCGAAACTCATACTGAGACTTTGTCTGGCTAGACTTCTCAGAGATAATTTGGAAACACGTTTGAATGAAACCCTTATTGAATCGGTTGAGGTTCTTATCGCTCGTAACTCTGCATTTACAGGTAAAATCCGAAAAGCGTAATACCAATCTATATCTCTGGGGGCTGTAACCTCAAAAAGTATTTTATCTTTCCGATAGGGCATCCAATAAATTGAATCGTTTTGGTGTAGTGTACCTTCTGAATGGGTATCACTCAGTATCATTAATTTTATTTTCAATCGTGGAGAAAATGTTACAAAAATGCAGATTCAAGCAATAACCCCATTATATATTTATAAATAAAGAGGTAAGTTGATGATTATATGAAATTGGACAATAAAAAGAAAAAGAAACTATTTAACAATGGAATTCAAATTATCCAGAATAAATTAGTATGCAGTCAATTCATAAAAACAAGGTTAACAAGGAATTAAAAACACAACATATTTTTTAAAAAATTGGTGAAGAATTGAATGGAATGATGAATTATCGAAAGAAACTGGGCGAAAATTTTACCAAAATTTATTTGAGGCCAGAGATTCATTAAAAGATTTCAACAAAAGTGTCAAGTAAGGGATTAAACACATGGAACAGTTTGATAACAGTTGACACAGTTCCCATAGACTATCGAACACCAAATAGATATCGCAAACCGACACCTGTACACCTTTGATTTAATCAGAAAGCGTTTTAAAGAGATTTACAGCCAAGGTCTCAGTGCTTGGCTGAAGTGGGGAGTATCGAAAGACCATGAAATCTTTTTATGGGCTGGCCCTTTTGGTGGCATTATTTTGTCACAGTAAGTAATTTTTAAAGGTCCATCTCATCATTAATCTAAGTAGAAAATTGGCGATTGGTTAACGACCATGATCCGTTCAAGGATGTCCAAATGATGAACATCTTTTTTTTATAGATCAATGGTTATCAAACTCTTCATGAACCAATTAATGATTTTCCACAATTTTTATTAGCCTTTGTATGATAATTTGTATTTATGTAACGGCAGAAACTCGAAATAACTTTTTTGGCTCATTTCTTGATGCCTGAATTACTTAAATTCTGAAATTAAATATATTGTAACCAAATACCGCAAATGTTAATAAAGCCAGTGTTACTAATGTAATATTAGTATGTTATAATTAAAATTCCGAAATTTTAATCTTTTCAAAATTGAATTATAAAGTAATTGACCATCGAAAGAGCTATATTTCATCTGAGAGAAAACATAAGATTGTAAATTTGAGATAAAATTGATTAAAAGGTTTCACTTTATTTATAAAACTGCATTATAAAAAAATTTTAAGCTGGAAAGTAGAAATAATAAAAAATGATGTTTTTAAAAACCACGCATTTTTAAGTGTGTTGAAAACTAGATAATATTTTTAAACCAAAATCTTGAGATACTGAAACCAATAAAATATTGAAAAGCATTTGTTTACCAATTAGGTTAAGTCTTCAAGCTCCACAAAAGAAGGACCCCTTAATTTTTGACAGTAGATATATAATAAGGCTTTTCTTTTCTTTTTTTTTCCAAGCCGTTGCTTTAAAAAAATCTTTCTTTATTATTCTTAAACTTCGGAAAATATTATCGTTTTAGAACCATAATTATAAATCTTTGACAAAATGTAATCTATTAAAATTGATTCATATGTATTATTCTTAAAACTTTAAAACTTTTAGGGTTGGTAATTTTTTTATATTATTGAAAGAAATTCCAATGTTTTTTTTTTAGCATGATGATGTTTATAATTGGTAAAAAGTTTTCTTCAATAACTTAAGAACATAAAATTTCACAAAAAGCGTTTTTACATTATTTTAAAATTAAAAAAAAAACATTCTTTTCAATTAAGCCAATTTTATTTTCAATACAATTTCTCTTTCTTAATATGTTTTTATGTTTATTTTACAACAATGTTTTTCACTGGTTTAGTAACTGGATTCAAACGACGATATTAAATAAATTATTTAGTGATCACTTGTACTACTATAAAATTAAAAGTGAATTTAAAAAACAAGCGAATACAGTGGAATCAATCCTAAAACATTATATTTAAGACAAAAGATTCGATACTTCTTTATTTTTTTTAAAACATAAGAAAAATTATTCGATAGTTATATTTTTACACTTAATTCTGAAATATATGCGAAACATAATATTTAATATATAATATTAAAATTATAGCGGAATTACAACATTAAAATTCAATAAAAATGCAATAAATACGTATTCATTTGATGAAAGGTAAAAGTTCTTTCGCATTATTTTTTTACAATCGTTTGAAAATGTAAAATAAATCCTGGAAGAATGTAAAATTTTAACTGTAAAATTATGAATTACAATTTCGATTCACTTAACAATTTTTTTCCTTATTAGATGCTGTCGCTGACAATCCAATGGAGAATGAAGGTATGATTTGTAAATTTCAGTTTCAATTATATTATTTTAAAATTCATTCATTATTTTAATATACATAAAAAAACATGTCTAAAAAAGGCTTTATCTAAAATATTGCTTTTCATTTTCATCGTATTGACAGAAATTTAATAGTCATTCAAGCTGATTTTAACTATTGATTTAATTTCTCACATACAATATATATACAGAAGAAGTATTTAATTATTTTAAAACTTAAAAACAGTATTTAGATGATTTTTGAAATGTTATTTCTTAAGTGTATAAAAGAAATAAATGTTCCAAGGTTCTTTTTAGAAATATGCCTGTCCATATATAAGTGAGCATCAAAATTAAAAACACATAATCATAAAAACTATTGCATTTCTGCGTTAAATTTCGACAAGTAAGCCAAAATATAGTTTGTTTGATATAAATGTTTTAATATTATGAATCAAACAGCATTGATATAAATTTTTTAAGTATAAATTGTATAATTTTGTTTATATGCTTTAACACAAATATGTAACTTTCATCCGTTATTAACTAAGTATATCTCATTATATTTTAAGTCAAGAAGGAAATCACTGTCATCTTTTAATAACTAAATAAACAAATTTTTGCATCTCCTTGAAATTTAAAAGTTACCTTTTTAATAATATCAATTTTATTTCCACGCATTTCTTTCTATATCTTTCAAATAATTCAAATTTAATTTGATTCACAATCTGTCACTTTTTATTGTTATGGTGAAATTTAAACTAATTTCATTCTTCCATTGAACATCCACTCACATTTTTAGAATATTAGAATCTAAACAATCAAGTGATCTTTTTGGACATTAATTCCGTAATCACATTTTCATTTTGTGGTATATACACGTTTCGATTTGCACTCGCAATGATTTGTAATAGATTAATTCCGTTACCGTTACTTCCTTTTAGCCTTACTTTTTTACAATTTTATCTTATTCATATTTATAGTTAAACAATCAAGAAAGCTTATATCCCAGGTGAAGAAATTTACTGCCAAAATTGACAAATTCTTTTTGAGTGTATGTAAGAATTTTGAGTGAATGTAAGAATTTCTTTGACAATTCTTACATACAAATTCTTTTTGTATGTGTTTATATTCTACCATTATATGCTATAAAAATATATTTAGAAGATAATAAATTTCACATTGTAAAAAAGTAGAGTCGTAAACAAATTTACCTCAATGAGGAATTGTATGAGTAATCGTTACAGATTCAGTTCAAAAATGACGCACGTTTCAGTACAGAAATCGCTGAAAAAGAAATCACTAAAATGGGACAAAAACTAAATCAAAAATTTTAGGACCAATAATTTCAAAGTGATAATATTTACTATATATTTTTTAATGTTGTCTCAATTAATGGCATAGAAGAATTAAGATGCCGAAATAATATTTGTTTTCCAGGCTTGTTCGAAGGAGATATAGCTGGAATCGATCCTTATATTCTCACTGTAAGTACAGACATAAGAGCTTTTCACCTCATATTACTTTAAAAACGTTTCTTGTCAAAGGAATATGATGTATATAGAACAGAACGCCATTTTATACCCCCGTATCTGTGAGCATTCTTGTCACTTCACAGTTATATGATGTATACATTGTACTATTGAGTATCCAGCCTTATGTGGCTATAGAACTGGTCGGATATCAAAAAAGTTAGATAAGCCGGAGTTCTATCAACTAATTTCTTTGCCCACTCACGTCAGAAGACAAAGTTTTTATACTAAAACTCACTGTTACAATAAATATTTTCTCACTTCTTAATGAGTTCTAAGCCCTCCATTTATTTCAAGAAATGTAGAATGTAAGCGCGGCCGGGTGAAACATAGAAGCAGTTGCCGGTAATTTGTCGAGTTAAAATAGAAGGCTCTATACTGGTAGTTTATATATGTTTATACTAACAGTCCCCGCACGGCATTGCCAGTAGAGATTCATTCTGTCTCCGCAATCAGTTGCATTGCGATTCAAAGAAAAGACTCATTAAAAGACTCACAATCTCTAAATGTGGATGTTATTTCAGTAATATTCGCTAACAGAACGTCTCTTTCCTCTTCAATTTCTTTATCATGTTACAAACCAAGCTTTTTTAGTAATTAATGTATTCCCACCAAAGTTGGATTTCCTTCTTTTGGGCATAATGAAATTTGAATCGCTGTTTAAAATCAGAACGTAAACAAAGAAATGCAACACATGTCCATACTACATTGCTTGCTATTTGCACATGCGCATGCGCGGATAGGGTAAAGTTAAAGTAGCAATTATGAAATTATCTTTTTTATTTTGATATGACTTTAATATACTAAAACCTTCCCTAATAAATGCTCTACAAAATGGTATAAGTATCTTCAATATCCGTTAATTATTTATCGAGTTTTTGTGGTTCAAACATACACACGCTTTCAAGAGATTTAATTTTATACTATGTATAGATACTGCACTACAAGAATTTATTAGAGAGAAAGCAAGTTAAAGGGTATAAAAAGTCCACATTTTAGTATGAATTCTGTACGTTTCCCTGTGTTATAGTTAAAAAAACATTTAGTATACTCCAAGAATAATTTACTAATCCTATACGTACTGTGCAGTTAAAATCAGAAACAGCGACAACAATTGAGAATTGTAACACACTGACGAAACAATGAACCACGAACAGAACGCTATTCTTTTCCAGTCATAACTTGCATTTTTCACAGCAGGCACCCGATTCCAATGCCTTTTTCATGTAATTACGATGAAAGAAAACTAAACCGGATAGTACGAAAGCCAGATAGACACAAACTGAATACTCGTCAGAGTACTGTAATTACTTTTTAATGCTGAATTTTATTTTATAGTTGGAAACAAAATAAGGATTAATTATACATTTTGAAAGTGAAATATCTAATAATATATCCCCAAACGATTAATATCAAACATTCTTTCCACCACAATCATTTTTACCTTTTTTTTAAAAAAAAAATTTGTAATATGAGACTTACAAAGAGTAAAACATACAATCACTAAAACAATTCTGACCTTAAAATTAATGAGATTTCGATGAACCTCTACTTTTCCAAATCGAAAAAGTTAATCTTGGATTTAAAGCTTCTCAATACAAAAACTCAATAAACTAATAACCTGGAAAAAAATTTAGAGCATAATCATAGCGCTCAAGTTTGAATTTATCTCAAATATCAACCGAAATTCGTATAGAAAAAGTTGTCTTTTTCTCCGTCCCTGTGGATAAGGACACAAAAATCTAAAAAAGTAACGAGCTAGATATATGATATTTGGCTTCATTATTTTAAAATTGAATAAGGTTAATCAAAAGATTGGTTGTCTGTTGATTTGTCCACATTTGTATTTAGTATTACGTATCTGTAATATTGCTTCCATATACATTTAGCTTCATGGTACAGAAGATAGTTTTACAAATATTATTATGGAATCTGATCAAAGACTGCCATTCTTGATAAACAACTTGGTGACAAAAGAAAACCCAGAATATGCGAAGATCTTGGCGACAGTTCAATTAGGACTAAAATTCCAGCTTTTGTTCTAGAACATTTTGATGCCCTGTTATGGAAACTACCACATTATCTGTGGAATTTTTCTCCCCTTAACAATACGATATCTCAAAAACTAAACGACATTCATGAATTCGATATGGACTGTAAACTCTAAAATTACAATTTGCATCAAAATTTAAATACAATCCTTCAAAGGGAAAGATAGAAATGATTTCCACCAATAAACTATAAGATTAAACAAGTATTTTACAAGTATAAAAGAATGTTGAGGGGAGTTTCAGTTGATTTGCGAGTTTTTGTTGTTACTTATGGCACATGCCTTTAGAAAAGCCCCCCGCTGATACAACAGCAGATTTAAGCCGAAAAAGGCGTCTCTTGTTTTTGAAGTGCACCAACTAGGGCCAAGAGTACGACTTACCTACACACTCACCTCATTTGCTTGCGCAGCCCCTTTTTTCTGGGGGGGGGGACACATGCACTCACCTCACAGATAGGACACAGAAAAACAACCATGCCGAACCGGGACTACCAGAACACGAGGAAGACGCACTACCTCTGTGCCAGAAAACCGGCAGGTGAATTTATATTGTGTAGTTGATGGATTAATAAACTCAATTATTTATTTTCTTTTAGCTTAAGAAAGGAAAAAAAATCCTTTATACATTTCCTAATTAAACTATTGCTTTTTTTAATATTTAACTTCATTGATTAATAAATGATTAGTCATGATTTTTACTTTAAATAAACTATGTTAAAATTAATTTCTTAAATAGTCTTTTATGCACGTCACACCTATTTGCATGAGCTTGAATAATTTTTATTCAAAACATAAAGTAATTCTATATATAACTATAAAGTTCTTCTATGTGTTTTAAGATGGCATAAAAATCTTTTGTAAATACATATTATCTTAATTTGCTTCAAATTTTTAAAGATAAAATTTAGTCATAATATTTCGCTCAATTTCCAATAAGCTACAGTTTTGACATTTTACTTTCTTCATACTTCCTTGAAAAGAACAGATTTTAAAAAGTAGTTCTAGAATTTAATCATTAGTTAATAATTAATTAAATAAAATTTTATTTTGTACTGGTGGTGTCAACAGGTAATGCATTTTTGAAAAAAAAATTGATCTGCAGATTAAATAGATGAAAAAAATAAAGAAGAATTGTGATATTTATTACATTTTTACTACACTATAGAAAACTTTTTAACAGCTATTTTAACTGATTTTCATAATCGTATAATTGGTTAGGAAATTATCACCAAAAATCTTCAAAATCAAATATTTAAAATAACTGAATGATAAATCGTTAATGAGAGAGATAATTTTTTATATTTTATGAAAAATTTCCTTTTCAACTAACAAAAATACTTATATCATTAGACAAAATTTTTTTTACTATACATTATTTTGATATATATTTTTGGGGAAATAAGCATATGAGAACATCTAAAGAATAGCCTATCTGATTTTACTCGAACATTTAGGAATCAAACTTTAGGAATTCAGCATTTTATCTCTTTAATTTCATTTCTTAAATTCTATCATTATTCTCCTTGGAAGAATTAGCACATATGTGTCTTTCTTATTAGATTAGTATTATCATCAGTATTTATAAATGTTTGCGTTTTTTGAAATGATCTTTATTTTATAGGACCGAAATGCTGTTGTGGATGAAGCTGAACTTTGGCCAAACGGTGTTGTGTACTATGAAATAGATTGGAAGTTAAGTAAGTGATTTTTCCCCCGAAATATAAAATAAAAACAGGTTTAAAAAATGCTGCTTTGACCAATATTTTCTTTTTAAAATAGTCATTTTTACCGAGACTTCATTACACTGTGGAAATATTTATCGATAAATGGCCACTCATGCGCATTGATTAGTTAAGCAACAATGAGTGTAAATTTGTGATCATTTCATCAGAAGAGTGATAGCAATGATAAAACTAAATTAATTCAACATGATGAGATATCTCTGATAATCTTACAACTTTTAGGTATAAATTTATTTCGTGTATCTTTGGAAATGGCTCAAATGATTTGGATCAAATTTTATGTTTAGATAAAGTTTTGCATTTTAAATTTATATATATAGGTATCTTTTTGGAAAAAAAAAACGCTATTTTACACACGCGCGCGCGCGCGTAAGCACGTACACAGATGTAGATTTTTTTTAAAGAATCTGAAAGTCAAAACAAAATCTTTAATAGGAAAACCCTGAATTCAGTATGATAAGAATAATAGATATTCAATAAAAAAATTCTGAAATATTCATTAAAATTTAAAATAAATTACGAATTTAATTAAAATTCTAACGTAATTAAAACATTTATTTCAGCCTCTTATTAATTAACGGTTTGTACTTTCGACTAATTAATATATTAATAAAGGGAAGCTTAAATTAATTTTTTATTTCTAATTAAAGTAATAAGGCTGCTCTATAACATTAAACTAAACAAATTAAATTAAGAAAATTTCACAATAATTTAAGCCCTAATTATTTTTATTGTTTAAGCTGTTAGACATTTGACAGCTGCCTAATAAAATGAAGATGGAAAAGGATCTTTCTGTATAATTCCATTTTTTTAAGATTAAAAATCATTAGATGGGCTTCTTGAATTTTAAAAAAGATTTTCTAACAAGGTTTTGATACACTAAAAAATTCTGTTTAGATATGGTCTTGTTGTCTGACCAGCTTAAACAGTTATCTATACATTTGAAAGAAAATAGCTTGAGAAATCTTCCTCCCTCCAAATAAGTGGCTTTAATATGGATAAGCCTAAAAAAATTACAAAAAAAAAAATACTATTGGAAAGAATACTATTTGGGGATACTATTTGGCAGAAAAAAGGCAGGAATTATATTAAATCGTTAATGTTACTGTGATAGTTTTTAATATGATTTTTCTCGATTATTTGCATTAATGTGGTGAAATTTAAAATTAGCATTTATTTAAAACAATTACTGTATTCCTCAGGGGATGTCAAGGACATCATCCAAGAGGCCTTTGATGAATATGAAAAGAAAACATGTGTGAGATTCAAGCCAAAGACTGCTGCAACTAAAGATTACATCAAGTTAACTATTGTAACTGGGTGAGACACACGTTTCAAATTCTTTCATTCTTGCTTTTTCATGTGCTAATGGTATGTAATTATTCAGCAGTTAAGAGATAACTGGGGGATAGAACAGGATGAAATTAAAATACGAACTTTATAGTTAAATACAGATTCCAAAAATGCAGATATCGTAATGAATCGATTACTTATTAAATAAATTAATAAAATAATATTAATAATTACATTTTATTGTTAAATATTTTGTAATATAAATCTGTAAAAAAGGAAAGAAGAAAAGTGGGCATACGATTACTCGAGAAAGACTGCCGAAATAAAACTATTGTACTTATTATTAAAAGTTATTCGTTTATCTAAAAATATCATTTTTAAAATTTATTGATACTCTATGACACTATAAAAATAAAAATATTCGAAAATGATAGTGAAACATTAGTAAAAATTGAAATCTTTTATCTTAGGAATGAAGTTAATTACCACATTTCGATTTAATGTTTGATAATACACCATTTCTATTTGAACGTTGCTTTATAATGTCCTTTGAACGCTATTCTAAAGATATTTGGCTTTAAAAGAAGTAAAAGGGACATATTTTGTTTCTTTCCAAACCGGAGTTTGTAATATTTATAACGTCCCTCGTCCCGTCTTTCCAGCCTATAACCTAGCATTTTCATGAGCTCTTTTTATTATCTTAAAAAAATGGCATGCTCACCATTTAAAAAGTGACGTTAAGGACTAAAATATATAATTATATTTTATAAGCCTTGATAGGCTTATCATTTAACTCATGTTGTCCTTTTACGGAACTGTTACAACTCTTTTTATACATTTTGGTTATAAAAGAAAACATATTTTTTCTATACAATAAGATAGTCTTATCTTTTTGGAAACAACTGTGGATTAATCCACTTTAGTACTTATATGAAAAATAGTGCTCGCGTCCTAGAATAGGGGTAGCATGTCTTTCCCGTAATCTGGGCGTCCCGGGTTCGAGTCCCGGTTCGGGCACGATTGTTCTTCTTTGTTCTGTCGATAAGGTGTGAGTATGTGCTTTCCTATAAAAAGGGGTTGTGCAAGGGAATGTGATGAGTCAGTGTCAAAAGTTGTACCCTTGGCGCTAATTAGCGCTACTATAAAACAAGAGACACTCAGCCGGCTTTCTAGCACAGAGGTAGCTCGTCTTCCTCTTGTTTTGGGAGTCCCGGGTTCGAGTCCCGGCTTGGGAATGGTTGTTTTTCTGTGTGCTATCTGTGAGATGTGTGAATGTGCCTCCCTTTAAAAAAAGGCGATGCAAGCAAATGTGGTGAGGGAGTGACTAAGTCGTACTCTTGGCCCTAGTTGGCGCTAATCCAAAATTAAGGGACGCTCCTTTCAGCTTAAATCTGCTGCTGTACAATCCGTACAACAACAGACGCTGATCAGGCAAAATCGCTGACCACCTCAGCGAGCTTGTCCATGGCAAGTGCCATAAGAAACAACAGCAGCATATTAAAATAGTTGATCAACAATTTTGATTTACTTATACTTTCTTCGTTGTCTTTTTTTTTTTTTCAAATATAGTTGTTGGTCTTCTGTCGGACGCAAAGGAGGTGAACAGGAGATTTCTCTGAGTGAGGGATGCCACGACAAAGTGTCAGCTGTCCACGAGATCGGTCACGCCCTCGGCCTCTGGCACGAGCACAGCAGGTCTGATAGAGACGACTACTTGGAGATTCTTTGGGACAACATCAAAAAAGGTAAAAAAGTAGTAATATGATATAAAATAAAAAAGACTAATCTTTGTTGAAATTATTAAATGATTGCCTTTGTTTATTCAAAATTGGAATTGATAGGATCATATTCGGATTAATCTACCAATCGAAATATAGCCAAAGTTAGATGAAGCTGTACAAGCAAAGTAAGCTGTGGACGTCTGAAAAGCAACCGCCATCTTAAATGGCTGATAGCAGCGTCACTCATCGGAGCAAAAGGCATATACAGCTGGTACTTTTCAAGGAACGTTCACGGCTGGGAACATATATGCTCGCTTTGTATTGGCAGCCTTAGTTTTGGCCAAAAAAATTGGCGCAAAGACTTTTTGATTCGCCCTCGTATTATCGCATTTGGAAGCTGAGAATTACAAACTAGCATATCACCTTAAACTGATAATGAAAACATAATCCATTTTAAATCTTGAATTCTGGTACTAGGTGCTGAACACAACTTCTTGAAATTGAAGCCGTGGGAGAATAATTTGCTTGGCGAGGAATTTGATTACGACTCCATTATGCTTTACGGAGAATACGCTTTTGCCAAGGATCGCAAATCGATGACAATGAAGCCGAGAAAGGAGGGAGTTGTCATTGGTTTGATCAATGATAAACCCGGACTCAGCGATAGTGATGTTCGTCGAATCAACAAACTGTACGAATGTAATGGTAAGTACGAATGCATATTAAGCTTTATTTATTGCTTTAATACAAGTTCATGCTATGAGCCCATTAAGATAGAAACTGTTTTTTGCTATTTTTAAACCAGTAGGACCATCGTTTTCCTTAATTTTTTGACATATTTAAGCATTATATTACTTCCTTTTCCATTATTTTAGTAAAAATTGATAACCTCTCAATGTACCAATAGGGAAGATAGAGCCAAGCCCTTCACAAGAGCGAATCCACACCTCACTGAATTTTTACTTATTATGACTAAACAGATATTTTTTAATTAAGTAATATAATTAGCCTATTTTTATGAACTGGATCCCAAATTTTTATTCAAATCAACAAATGTGGCCACAAACTGGCATATTTGCCATTCTTAGCCATTGCTGCAACATACTTTTACGTATTTTTATCAATGGATCCCTGCGCAGTAAGTATAGTGGTAAAGAAGAGAGATTTACATAAATGATAATTGTTAGTGAATGAATGTCGAGTCAGCAACTCCTGGTCTTGGCAAGAAACTCTGCGACTATTTGGCGATTTTGACGACAAAATCGAAAAATTATCTGAAACTTCTGAAATTAGGTGAAGAGGTGATAATCGTCTGTAACATTCTATGTTCTGTCACGAAGTTGTAAGAAGCAGAGCGCCCAGACGATAATCAGTCTGTGGAAAGAGTCAATCAGTTGAGCGAAGTCCTCAGTGATCGCTTTGTGCTATTACGATTTTTTAGAAAAAATTAGTCGCTTGTGAGCTGCTATTTAATGCATGCACTGTTTTTATATTCAATTCAGTGGGTTTTTTTAAAATCTGCGGGCGTTTTTTTTTTCATACAGAATCAAACGTTTCTATCCTTAATGAGATTGTTGGTCTTTATCTTCATCCATCCATCCTTTTGGATTTTGTTGTAACAATATAGACTAATAAATGGTCAGCCCTTTAAGAGGTCTGATTGAAATTTAACCCATGTCTACAATTTCATCTTTATTATACTTTGCACTTTTATTTAACATGTTCACATGCATAAAAATATGGATTTCCTACAAATGGGTTCCATTGAAAATGTTGAGTATCCAATTTTGGGAATAGGACTGCATAACAAATTTCATTTCCCAATCTAAATGTATTATAGCGTTATCTTGTTCTCAAATAGACAGAAATAATTCTAAAAATGATCTTCTTGCACTTGGAACGACATGGTGACTCATAAAAACTCGATGAGAAGTTTTTTTATGATTAAAATATTTACATATGCTAAATTTCTTCCATCTATACCATGAAAAGTTTGAATTATTGCAGTCACTTGCCTATTCCTGATGAAGATCTATAGAAAACTTTGGGCGTAATACAATTTCAATGAGATAAACCCTTTGCCAAATTCATTTCTCTAAGTTACTTCGTTTTTCTAGTTATGTACACAGGTAGATTACTACTAAAATTAGAGTTTTAGGACTATAAAAGAACCTAAAAAGATCTTCTATCTAATTTCGAAGAGGTTAATGGAAATATCGAAATCAAATTTTTGGGTCTTTACAATTTCTTTCTATACGTATACGAGAAAGTAAAAAAAAATTAGCACATTATTGACGAACTATTTCCATATTTATAGATACAGGCAGTTGTTAAGAGAAACAAAAAGCTTTTTTAATTATTTAAAGAAAATATACAAATTCAATCAAGATTTGCTATTTTCAAAATATTTTCCTCTTGTTTTTCTAATATTGTCCCCAAACTCGAATAGCTGTTGAAAATATTTCTTTGTCCGATATCTGAGTATGGTATCATCTGTCATTTAATTTGCGTCTTCAGAATTACACAAATGCTCTTCTTTAGTTTGTTTTATTATCAGATAACATTTGGATATTGCGAACTCAATGGATTATGTTAGACATTCGAGAGCTTTATATTTTCATCAAGATTTTCAAAACCTTTATTAATGGAAAAATAAAACCATTACCAATACACACACAAGCACAAAAAAAAAACTCAATACCACTTCATTATTTTCTGTATTATAATAAATTTTAATAAATTTTAAATGACAAGAAAATTTAATTCCAATAAATAAATACTAATGATTTGTCGGGGAATTGTTACTTTTTAAATATATTAATATTACGCATCTTCAGTATTTATTTCTCAATTTTAAATGTTCCTTATTAGAATTAGAAATATATATTCCATTTTATTTGAAGGCAATGTACGTCCACCCCCACCTGATGTGCCTGATTTCAAGTGTGACTTTGAAGTGGACATGTGCGGCATGGAAAATCATGAAAACAACCAGAAGGCAAACTGGGAAATCGTTAAAGGAACACTTGGTGGAAGAACAGGTGAGATATCCGACAATATCTATCCCACTATTACCGTGTAGAATATTATTTTAGTTCTTGATCATGTTGGGGCCCCAGTGCCGCACCCCCTAGATGGCCACCCTGCAAATAAGTTCATCCGGACTACCTGCAGTTTTTCTCGTTCCATCATTGTCAAAGAGTTGGAGGTATGGTAAAAATGACAAAAGACGTTACAACAGTAACAACCGGAGTAGGAAATACAC
Source organism: Argiope argentata (assembly GCA_026289955.1). NCBI lineage: Eukaryota > Metazoa > Arthropoda > Arachnida > Araneae > Araneidae > Argiope > Argiope argentata. The sequence continues at coordinate 6,557,196 of JAOUZG010052315.1, read as the reverse complement.
CGCTTGCACCCATCTTGAAGACAGCCGAATGGGTGAAAATAAAACGTTAAAAAATTTGGAAACAGATTTGATTTGCAGAAAAACACTTGGAAGGTTAATATAAATGTCATTTTTAACGTACTTTGTTTTTTTTTAATGATACCTGTCCAATATAATGTCAACGGAGGTGCTGCAATAAAATTTAGACTTCGAGTCTAAAGGGCTTCAGATTCGATAATGATCTCTCTAAATATTCGTCGTGTGTATGAGCTTCAAACAAATTAAATCTGACATTGTGGACTAAATGCTCTCCTGATAGTCACGTTTGAAACTTTGGACGTCATCCTTGTCTTCAGACTGGTGCTCAAAATTACGAGACCCCTGTGTTTTGTTACATATAGGATGTCAGTATTACTAAATTAAATTAAATAACATAATATAAATTTCTAAAAAAAATGTTAATTTTAAAAAATCCGAAAAATTTTTGATCAAAAAATAAACAAGAAGAAAACGATATTTTTCAACTTATTTTTTCTGATTTGAGGTACTCATCTTTTAAGCAAACGATAAACAATCCAAATTACATCATCCAAAAATCCTTATAAATTCCTTATCCATAGACATGTTAAAATATCCATAACGGCAATGGTTTGTTTGTTTTTCATAGGGAGCTATGTGCAGGTAGATGCAGCTGCTGCATCTTTCCGAAAAGTTCGTCTCATCACTCCCTTCTTCGGTGCCTTTGGCCGCAAGAAGGCCTGCTTCAAGTTCGACATTTACTTCAACGGAGGCGGAGTTGTAGCACTTGATGCCATGCTGCACAGTATCAACACATCTAAACTCGTTATGAAGCATGTAAATAAAAGCGATGAGTGGCAGAGAGTTAAGATACCTGTTGATTTGGAAGGCGATGTTAAAGTGAGTGAATCCGCCTTATCGTTTATTATTAAGATGATGTTTTTTTAAATCAATATTTTTGACGATGTTGTTTCATGAAATTGAGAAGAAAAATGTAAAAATGTTAATAATTTTGTTCATAATAATAGTTTCATTAATAACTTCGAATTCATTACAAGATGAATATATAATGAAGCAATTTTATTACAATGAATGACGTTAGAATTTAAAAGAAAAAATCTTACATTTAACTTTTTGGTTTAATGAAATATTTTAATGACATTGAACATTAATAAATATTCTGAAGATGGACATTAATCTCTCAATAATCTGTACGTCGCCAATGATTTCTCCATTAGTCCGGCATTTCTAGAATATAGGAAGATGCTGAAAATAAGTTACAACAAGCAGTTAGTGACCTTGGTGCGATGTGAACGACTACTCAAATTTTGAATTTTATTATGCAATTTGAATTGTAATATTTATTATCAGTTGAATCCGTAAGGTATTTCTCATTGTATGATAAATAGGGAATGGCATATGTATACTCCGTCCCGGCCGAAGCCATTCGGATATAACGATGAGCGGCCTCAAAGCAACCCCCACCGAGCACGGAAGTGCAGGTTAATCAACTTAATTTTCATAAAACTTAATTCAAAGAACAAGATCGCAAAAAGAAAAGAATTTAAATTCGCAAACATTGCCGCCTTGTCTCTAAGTATTGTAATTATCAAACATTTCAACAGTTATTAGAGGAATATAAAAATGTAAACAACGTTAACAAAGAAAATGCTGTTAAAAAGAAAAGAAAAGAAAAAAAGGAGAGAAAAAAATATCAGGGAACTCAAAATGGCGATAACATAAAATAAATCTTTAAAAAAATGATGTAGAAAACGTTATGTGATTTCGTACATTGATTTTTCCTCATGACAATAACATCACATGGTCAATTAAAAAGGTAATAGTTGAAGTAAATAATTAAAAAAGAAGACGAATTGAAAGAAGACAGAGAGAGAGAGAGAGAGAGAATGAAATAAGAAGGTTTGGTTCAAATGATGTTGTTAGAGTTGAATTATATAAAAATAATATTTTATGAATGTTCATTTCCTAATTCCACTCAATGCCACATCAGCGAAGGAATAAAACTTTTCTCCAAGAGTCAACGAAGAAAATCTTTGAATTTATCTGGGAAATAAATTAAAATTTTCAATTGATGGAAATATTTTGATCATTCTTGTTTTTTAATTAAAGAAGAGTGCTTGGAAAATAACTTTAAAAAATTAGAAAGAGAACTGAAAAAGAAATTGAATTAGAATGTCAAATTTAGGATTTTTAATTTCAGTTTTAAAAAATTTCACAAAAAGGGAATAATAGTTAAAAATTTCTCAAAATACAGAAAATTAAATCAGAGGAGTAAAAACAAATTTCAGAATGATAATTGTTTGCTCTTTATAAAGCCATTTTTTTACGATCATTAGAAATAATACTAAAGGCAAATACGTGAGGAGCATCATCCAGATTAACACAAAAAGTTAAATAAAAAATACATTTCATTAAATTTAAAAATTCGGACTTCAAGTTACCATTATAACTACTTATTTGCAAAATTTTATGAATCTATTTTATTACGGTTGCACAAACATATAGATGCTATAATTTTCTATACAATTTTGTTCAATAAATACAAATTATTAAATTACCTCTTTTTATTAAATTTCCATTAATCAGACATTCCTTCAGATCCACATCTATTAGTTTTTCTGTGAAGCTATTATATTTGTCCTAATTTCATTTTTAACGAAAAATTAATTCTAAAAAATCTAACGAAAAATTAATTCTTTGAAAATCTAATTCTTCTTCAGATATTTATGATTGCATAATGGGTTAATGTAATTTATTTAAAATTTATATTCGCTAACATAAATAAATCTAACAAAATAATAAATTTCTTAGATTAAATAAAAAAAATTTATTTCATTTACATTTTGTTAAAAATTTCATTTTAGTTTTCTTTGGATGCCCGCACAAGAAAATCTGATGGCGAAGGCGTCATCGCTTTGGACAATATTGTCTACCAGCTTCGTGAATGCGATTGAAGAGAAAAAGAAACGGGCACTATTGGATTGATTTTTAATTTATCCAAATTTTTCTTTTAGAAACTGAGAACATATCTCAGCAATAGATTGTATGTCTGTGAGTTTGTACAGTAATAATATGTAATGTCAGTTATCTGATAGATCTCATAATTTGTTAAAAACAATAATACATCTTCCATGTTTTGTAATAGTTTTATTCTTGAATAAACTCTATTTATAAGATATTATGTATTAGCTTTTTCAATAATAATACAAGATATATGTTTAATAAGCACTGAATTATGGGTTTAATGTTTATGTTGGAAAATATTTAAAAAATATATACATATTTTAAATAATAAGGGAAAACCAAGGAACCATTCACAGCACAGTACAGCTCTAATTTCCGGTCCAGTTACGAAAATTTTTGTTTAGTATGAAAATGTATCCCCCCCTAAATACAACAACATAAATACCCATTCCTTCATCGTTCTATTTTCAAGATAATTAAAAAAGGAATTACTTCAATGTCCATTCTTCTGATAAAAACCTGTTATACAGTTTCCCAGCCATAACCGCTGAAATGATTTCAAAAAGTTTTATGTCATATGAAACCTTATGACTCCGAAATACTCATTAATAGCCACATGCCGTTCTCCATTTTTCATTTTTGATTAAAATTGATAAAATATTAATTTATTTACTGCTTATTCTATAAAAGAGAAAACTTTGACAGTTTCTCAGCTACGATTACGATACCATTTTCGAAAACTTTTGTTTCATATTAACGCTCATAACTCCTAAATGGTAGTCCATCTCGTATACATTGTTGTTCATCTAATACTTTTCCATGTCAAGAGAAACTGCAAAATAAAATTGAGTACTGTCCTTAACCATAATAATTCCATCAATTTTGCTGGTTTAATGATGTTACCACTTTGAAATATATTGGATGTATAAATATGAACTCTCTCTCATTTTTAATTGACAGCATTCGAACTGTTACCAGCCTGCAAATAAATCGGGAAGTTTGCAGTTGAGAGGTTTGGCAATAATAATTAAAAATTGCCGTCTGGTATCAGGTAGATATTTATTTATTTTAAGTTAGATAACACGTCGAATTTTATGAGGAGCAAACAGCATTTGGGGAAGTTATAGTGCATTGTTTCAGTTCAAGAAAGCTATAACAAAATCAGGTCGATTTCTGTTGAACATTTGTGAAGAACATGTCTCATCGAATACAATAACAAAGAATGGTTTCAATTATTTTAAAATGATAATTTCAATACACATGATAAAGAGCATAATAAGCAGACAGAAAAAAAAATCAAGATCCTAAATTGAAAGCACTATTTAATGAAGCCATAGGTGGTAAATGATAATAGTTACTCCTTTTGATTGAAAAATATTCAGAATTTAGTTTAAAAAAGTATATATTGAATGGATTAAAAGAACAAAAACATCCAGGTTTTCACAAAAGACCGAAATATATTAAAGGAAATAAAAGAACGAAAAGCATTTAGAATTTGACAAAAAAGCAAACAAGTGAGTTTTCCTACACGAAAATATCCATCTAAAGTTGCCTTTAACCTATTAAAAGAAATTTCAACATCCCTTTCTTGGGATGTATTATCCCATTCGCCATTAGTGTGTAAGTATAATGCTTTTGTTTACTTTTTCCCATATATCTGTAATTTCTTCCCTTTTCTAGATACCTGTATTACCCGATGTAACTCCTTTAGATTACTGTTGTTTTCAACCTTGGCAGAGTGCCCTTTCAGAAGAGAAATTTAATTTTAACGCAACTATCGAAAATTGACTAGATAACTGAATTTCATCTATATAATAATTTTTTTTCTCAGAATTTGATTACTAAATGAAAGATGAAAAAATTTTGTAATTTCTAAAGGAAAATCATTTGAAAAAAAACGATTTTTAAATTCAACTTCAAGCAACAGTTGTTGTTTTTTTAACCTGAAAAAAGGACTGAACATATTTGTATACCCAATAACTTAGTTAAATGTTTTATCATCATTGTGTAAGTATAATACTTTTGTTTATTCTTTCCTATATATCTGCAGTTTCTTTCTTTTTCTAGATATCATTAATTTGATATGAAATTAAAAAGAGGCGAGATTATTACAATACTTATGGCTGGAAGGTCGACTTTTTATATTTAAAACAATGGAGAAAAATACATTTGGCATAACAACAGATAATAGAAGGCGACAAATAAATAATTTTAAATGAAGTTAATATAAAACACTATGTAATCAAAATTGAAATTTTGAATATAATTTAACTATTGTAATTTAAATTGCTATATAAATTCATAGAATAAACTATATTAATTATTTACAAGTAAAAATTCTTTAAATTCTGTTCAAAAACACTATGAATAATTAAAAAAGGTTAAATGAAGTTTCTTTCAAATTACATAATTAAGTTTTTATTAATTAAAAACTTTGTTTCTAATAGGCATATGCAACATTGTCTAAGAAAAATATGGTAGCATGCAAGATTTGTTAAGTAAATTGAGTTTAAAACAACAAAAATTCAGGAAAGAAAATGATTTAAATCAGATTTCTTTAACCTATTTGGTAATGAAAAGTCTCGATAAATTTTAAATCAAAACTTATTAATATTTCATTTTAAAGGTCACGGAGAATTAAAATCACTATTCAAGTACTTGCTTTTCAGTATGTATGCACAAATGTTAGTTTAGACTCAAAATGTTTAGTAAAATTTTAAGAGTTGTTAACAACTAGTCCCATTTGACGATTAGTAAGTTCTCCAGGATTAATGATAGCAACAATTATGAATAAAATATTTCATGAAACTTTATCAATATCATTTAATGACATCTTTAACAAGATATTTTTAAAATTCAAATTTTAATTATATATATATATAT
>JAOUZG010052315.1:6518080-6551231 GCA_026289955.1 Argiope argentata | reverse complement strand
ATATATATATATATATATATATATATATATATATATATTCAATTTACTGTTCATTCCCCTTATTTTTTTCCAGCTCCTTTAGAATTTATGAAAAAGGAATACATACAACAATATAATCGGATTTCTAATCTAAAACAATAATATTTGGCAGTTTTTTCTTCATTTTTACAGTATTTTTAATATAAATTAAAATATTTCTCAGAATCTCCCACGGAACATTTATTGCTTACCTTCTTGAAATTTATTTCGCCAAAAAGGATTTGTTTTAATAACCTGATAGTAATTCACATTTTAAATCGGAAACAGAAATATATATTGCGTATTTTAATTATGACTTTTGTGAAACAAATTTGGTCGTACAAGTTTTGAATATTATCGTTTCTTATACAATTGGTATTCATTCAGAATTCTAGTAGGAAAATATGCTTAAAATATTTTTAATAGATTAAATATAGAAAATATTTACACAGCGAAAATACTGCTACATTAAAAAAATAATTTCTTGAATTTTAAGATGAGATAAAAACATAACTTTTATAGTGTAACATTTTCAAAAGTTGTCGCGAAGAAACCCCAAAACTTAAATATTCAATGAAAATTCTGATTAAATTCAATTAAAATTCTGATTTGAGATGCACATTAATACCTTTCAAAGAATATATGCATCAAGGTCGGTAGCTCTAGGTTAAGCGGTCTAGCTTATAAAAACCCAACACATTACGCACACAATAAACGATCATCTTTATTAGAAGTAAAGATAAAGATGGGGAAAAAAACTGGATTTTGGCCTTTTAAAAAATTGTTTGGCATAGTCTAATTTTTCGAGAAGCTGTAAATTATTTAGTACTTGGATTTTTTTATTTCAATGAAAAACAAAGTTATAGATGATTAAAACATTTTGAATTAGAATTCTGTTGTTTATAATCATCGAATGCATAGAACGTTTAAACTACAAAGAAAGAGAAATTTCTATTTCTTAGTGGTTTATAGTATTTCAATTTCAACAGCTATTGTGATATGTGATAACTTTAACCTTTGCTGAAAACAGTTTTTATGTTCTGCGTACTATTTTAAATTTTCTCACAAATCTGAAGTACAAAGGAAGAAGTATAAGAAAGGGTTTAGTAAAAATTGTACAACCATTAAATTAAAAAAGGATTTTTATTAATCTCCGAGGTAAAAAGTCTGTTGGAGCGCTCTCTTAATTGGTCTTCCTATTATCAACAAAGAACTTGCCTCTCGATTTCAGTGTAAAATGTTTATTTCAATATGTTATTTTTTAAGGATTAATTTATTTAGAGATATATTGAAGATAATTTTCAGATTACAAATATTATTTAGAGTTTTCTAGCAAATATTAGTTTTTAATTTTAATCGATTTTTTTTTGAAAAAGTTCCTATATCATTCCCGTTATTTTATTGCAATACAAGGACGTTTTATAATCACCAAAGCTTCGAATTTGTGATTTTTACAATCTCTTCATATCAGACAAATTCAAAAAACATATTTCTGGAATTATTAATCTATTTTTCTGTCTTTCTGTACGTCTCGGTAAATAGAAAATGCTTTGAGCTAGAAGAATGAAATTGCGTGGATCAAATTTGTAGGTTTCTATCAAATTTTGAACGAAATTGAATCAGACGAAATCTGTTTGTCTAGCTGTCCAAACAAACAAAATTACCAAATACCAAAAACTGGATTGATGAAATTTGGTACACATATTTTCACCTAAAATGCGTATCCGTGTCAAATTTTGAACCAACTATCTCAAAAAGTTGACCGCCCTTCAATTTGCTATTTTACGTCCGTTTAAATGCATTAATTTCAGTAAATAAAACTTGACAAGTGATTTTGTGCAACTATTGCTGTTATAATTTAAATTCAACCGGTCAAAAAAATCAAAATACATACTCTTAGTGCTTGTGGGATTACAATCAATCGCCAATGATAACACTCTAACAAGCTGTTACATGACTATTGTTTGTCAATGGCATATGATTAATACACCAGTTCCGATTCCTTTACTGTAGTTGGAGACAACAACTATTATTTGCGGTATTCTGGAAATAAAAATTTGAGCACTCGTGCTGTTCACGACTTTGCCCAAGGTTCATAATTTTATGCAGGGGTTAACATCTTAATTAGAAAGTATGGCAGAAAATTTCGTGTTGCCGTTTCCTATTTTTCATATCTTCCTTGTTTGTTGACAAAAACTGTTAATTAAATAATATTTTTATTAACACATAATTTAAATTTTCTGCAAAGTTATTTTAAATTGAATATTCACTTTCTCGGTCATCAACTCTTTGTAGTCCTTTTCTTATATTTAGAATGGTAAGAAATTGTAACCACAGCTACGGAATTGTTTTCATTTAAAAATGAGGCTCATTGTGCCAGCCATTAGTTAGAAACTTTAGTTTCAACTACAATAAAATTCTTTAGTACGTTGCTCAAGGTACCACTCAAAACCGTTGCATCAGCAAGCATAACGTACTTTGAATCTTAAAAGGAAATATCACACATTTTTTTTCAGTAACAAAAGAACAATCATAATTGTAGTAATTTTAGTTCATTGGGACTCCTTGATTAACAATATATATATATATATATATATATATATATATATATATATATATATAGTATTATGAAAGCTGAATAATAAAATGTAATTATAAGATCTGAAATAAAAAAATTACGTGAAAGCTAAAAAAATAAAATTAATTTTCATAAACACATTTTACATTTACTTATTTTATAGCAGTACAAGCTATCTAGCCTACAGTTATATTAATTTAATATTGAAATGGTCTTAAAGATTTCCTATTTCTAGATTTCCTTGCAAATAATCTCATTTTGCTTCGTCATTTTAGAGGAAAGCTGTAAGCTGTAAGCCTACTGTAAAATTATGACAAAATTTTATTGTATGCAAAATATCCTGAGAAAACGACAGTTTGTTACTGAGATAACTGGAACCAAAGACCGCATGTAAATTTCAGAAAGAGATAAGAAAGCAAGAAAGAAGAAAAGAAATACATGGACAATTTAGAGATCACTTAAGAAATAAATGTGCGTATACAATGTGTTGTACCGATTACATATACATGCAAATTGCCAAAATATCATTCCACATATAGCTGTTCACCTTGTTGATATTGCTTTGATATCAAATTACTTTTCATTGTTTTGAAATTCTGCTACTTAATGGCAAGAAGCCTAAAATACCCACTTGCCAAATGAATTCTATTTTGGTCTTTACTTATTTCTTCTTACGATTTAAAATTCAGTTTTAGAATTATGATATTATACTGACAAATTAATTTCTGTTTATTTTCTAATTACAATATTTTATTAAAGAATTGAGAAGAAGCTGATTAACTTTTTTAGAAGTGAGAGCATATATTGCTAATAATTGTTATCTGATAACCAATAATATAAAAAAAATGATAAATCTATGAATGAGAGAATTAGAATCTTAGAAACATATACAACTATGCAGTTTAGAGCTTGATTAATTCAAAACTAATGTGAACACAATAAAACTCCGATTTGTCCAAAATTTCAAAATAAAAAGAATTGGATCTAAAAAAAGAGAGCAATTAGAGAAAACTACAATTTTCAAACAAAAAATTATATATAAAAATATTTATTTTTAGTATGTAATAAATAGTTTAAAAAAAGAAAGTAAAAATTATTAATTATTAAAAGATTTTAATTATGGTTTTAATAATTAAACAATGGATTAAATCTTAAATGCAACTGCAATATGAAACGTCAGTTACAGTTACTTATCCAATCTTCAATTAGACGTATATATTCACTCATCGATAAAGCGATGCACAGAAAATCAATATTTTTAATTCAAATAAAAAATAAAAATAACTTTGGTTTTCATTGCTGATTATTTATTTAGAAAATCAATACATTTTCAAAAAAAAAAAAATCGTGAAAATTTCTCTATATTTTCCAAATGTCGTTTATTTATAAAAACATTAGAAATTTATTAATAAAAAATCTATTTGTTTTCTATTTGTATATAATTTTTTAACTCTTACAATGGACGTTTCCTTTTATAAATGAATTTAATTTAATTCACAAAATAATGAACAAAATTAAACCGTTTGATATTTTTCGATCAGATTTTTTTCAACGACTTATGGCATATAAAAGTGTAAATAACAGCTATTTATTACTCATTAAAAATTACGGCAATCAATATGCATGTTTAGCAGGACACTTTTAATTTTAAGAGTGATGATGCAAATATTCGAGAGTTTAGTTGTTGATGACAATGGGCCATGGGGTCTAAAATTTTCTATCGAGATGTTTGTAATTGCATCCTCTCTATTATCCAGATTCTCTGGTAAATTGTATTTAATTCAACCCAATTTTATTATATGGTGAAGAGTTATAAAAAGACATTTAACAATTTGATCAGTTATAATAAAATTCTTTATTTAGCGGATGTATCAATGGAAGAACCTTAAAGTATTAGAAAAATAGAAAATGCACTACACTATACAATGAAATAGAAGAAAATTGACATTGTTTTACTTTGGGCATTGGATTAAAGTCTAACAATAAAATTGTAATGATACACACTATTTTGCTTTTAAAACTGTTTTTCTACCACTCACAAGGTTTTGATAAGAAACCAACTTGGCAGTACTGGGTAATGTCAGTTTTGAATAAAAATGTTTTTCGATATCTGATGTAATCATGAAGTTCAAATATTTTTTAAACTGTAGCTTGGAAAATCTGGAATATCTGCACATGGAACCTTCTGATAACAACCGATTAAATTCACATGGATAATCTTGTTTTAGCGGTTCTAGTAGTATATCACAAAGAAACACCTGTAGCGCTCTGATTGTTTAAATACAACTTTAAAATAATTTTTTACTAAGTCTCGTTGCACTTCATCAGGGGTGAAGAGCATTCGAAAGACCATGGCCACTTTTTACATAACTCTTCTAGTGACACTGTTGTGTCATTGTAAGTAATAATTCTTTGCTTTTAATCTTCAACTATCGTTCGCCTTTTATAATTAATAATTTATTTAATATATATTTATATAACATTTTTAAGGGAAAGCCCAATGATAAATATATTCTTTTTCAAAAAACATACTTTTATCAGTGCTCTAAGCATTAGAAAATAGTTTTTATATAAAAAAAATCTGGAGATTAAAAAAAAGGAACGTAAAATCTTCAAAACATAAAAAAATAGAAAATTGGAATTTTAAGCACATTTATTATAGCTTTATGACTTTCATTTTGATTACCTGAATTTTGATAAACAACTTTCTGGTTTTTAATTTGCTGGTTAAATCGGGTTTTTACAAAAGTTTTACGAATATATATATATTTAATTTTAAAATCTTTAATGTATTAAATAATTTACGAATATATAATAATCAACATTTGAGAACTCTGGGATATTAGAAAAAAGTAAAAAGTTCATTTACCAAACTTATTTATTTGAAATTCAGAACGATAGAACAAATCAAATTAAATGAAAGAATAAGATAATATATTTTTTAATATGCGAAAAACGTTTTTTCTTTATCCTCTACTTGTTTAAACAATTCGAGTTTTGGCAAATATTTTTTGAATATATATGAAAAGAATAATAATTAAAACTAATCCATTTATAATTATATTATTCTTTAGAATCTATATAAGTTAATACACTGGTGTGCAAAACTTAAGCAACAAGTGGTTTTTCGGCCACAGCTCCCCAACAAAGTATAAGATAGCCATGAAATTGCAGTATAATATGCACGTAATTCAGTAGAAAGACTACTTGTATGCAAATTTTAGAAATAAAACGTCGTAGGTGATGTAAGTGTACATAAACCTTGTGGGTCGGCGCGCGCAGGTCAAAGCTGTGATAAAAGGATGAAGAGCACCGTAGTTAAAGACATTCGCTGCAAGTGCAAGTGATTTGTTTTGTGAAACACGTCTTCAAGAAATCATTTAGACGACTTTACTCGAGGAAGAATGATTGGGAAGCTTGAAGAGGGGCGTAGTGTGACCAGTGTCGCCGAAGAGTTCGGGATCAACAAAAGTGTTGTTTCTCGTGCTTGGAATGTCTTTAAAACTACTGGTACAGCTGTTCGGAAGGTTGGTGGTGGCCGTCCAAGGAAAACAACACCAACAGATGACCGTTACATTGTCGTACAGGCGAAAAGAAACCGTTTTCAGTCAGCGAGCGCCATATCTCAGCAACTGTGCACAGCCACAGGACGACAAGTATCAAGATTTACAGTGGCCAGACGCCTTCACAAAGGTGGCTTATTTGCTAGATGTCCTGAACGCTGCATACCTTTAAAAGTTAGCCATCGGCGGCACCGTTTAGAGTGGTGCAGAGAACACGAAACCTGGACACCTCATCAATGGAGTCGTGTCCTCTTCACAGATGAGAGTCGTTTTAGTGCTACAAGCGATTCTCTACGTCAGTTGATCTGGAGAGAGGTTGGAGCTCGATTTCATCCCAATAACATCGTGGAAAGAGATCGTTACGGTGGTCCTGGAGTTCTCGTCTGGGGTGGCATTATGTTGAACGGGCGGACTGAGCTTCAGATCTTCGACCGAGGTTCTGTAACTGGAGATCGCGACTGCAATGAGGTAATCCTACCCCACGTGCGTCTGTTTCGAGGGGCCATTGGACCAGACTTCATTTTTATGGATGACAATGCACGGCCACACCGTACTGCTAATGTTCAAGAGCTACTGGAAAGTGAAGATATCAGACGAATGAATTGGCCAGCTTACTCTCCAGATCTAAATCCCATAGAGCATGTGTGGGATGCATTAGGGAGACGTCTTGCGACACGACAGTATCCTCCTGGTAACACCCATCAGCTGAAAGATGCGTTAAAGGAGGAATGGAGACGTTTACCCCAAGAACTCCTGGATAATCTGGTGCTTAGCATGGAGAGACGATGCCAAGCAATAATTGCAGCAAGGGGAGGGCATATCCCATACTAGAGAACATCTGCCAGTTGTACTTACGCTTCTTCAGGCAATAATGTGTACCGCCACTATATGTCAAATAAAGCCTTTTTTTGTTCCATACCCTACTTTAAGCTTTATATTCATTTCTGCGCCATTATTCTTTCACTATCGTTTAAGTACAAAATAATGTACATCATATTCAAATTTCATGTCAATCGGTTGATTTCTTGTAGAGTTATGACAAAAAACGCACTTGTTGCTTAAGTTTTGCACACCAGTGTACATCAACATAAATTATGCAAAAACAGTTGTTTGCTTTGAGCTCTTTACAAATTTTAATTTTACTAAGATGCTTGCAACAATTCTACAGAACATTAGAAAAATATCTGCTATTTTAATTGTTTCTTCAATTTTATTACAAATACATTTTAAATTTATTTCAAATTTTCTAAATAAAACAATTAAATTTAAAATACCCAAGGTTTCAAGTGAAACAAATTTTTGTAATTAAAATGCACCATAAAAAGTTTTATTTTGCTGAATTAAAATAAATTAATACAAATTAGAAGATCCATGCAATGTAAGGCAATTCAATTCAAAGGTTCAAGGAATTCAAAGGTTTAAACGATGAGAAATGTTTATAATTAAGGAAAAGGAAAGTAAGGTTAAAATTATGTACAAGAAATCTATAAAAATTAAATAAATTAGCTAAAAAAAAGGTTTTCCGCCTAAAAATTTGAATTTCCATTCATTCACTCTATCCATCCCTCTCAAATATGAAAAGAAATTTAGCTTAAGAATTTTGCATTTAATTACAATAGTTAAATTTTTTGACAGTAAAAATTTTCATGAGTTATATAAAAATAATTGATTATACATTTCTTTTGTTCCTAAAATTGCACTCATTGATAATAATCGCATTTTATTTATTCACCTATAAATAACAAAGAACTTTTATATTTTATTTGATTTTTTGAAATCTCTAGATTTAATCAAGGTTTTGTTTTTTTCGCAGATGGTCTCGCAAGCAATCCTATGGAAAATGAGGGTAATGTGAACTTTTTATTGTGTTGTATTTTTTGATAAAAAAGAGAAGAACAAATCTTTTAAATTCACACCTAAATAAATTGAAACTTAAGTCACAAATACTGTTTTATCTGGTAAATAGGATATTTTATATATTATTTTGATGTAGTTTATTATTTAGCAAAATTCACGCTTACAAGTTATGAATAATACAAAGGCGGTTCGATTAAATTCTATAAAAACCGAATTCATTTATCTTTTTTTGGGGGGGGGGGGAAATATCATATTGGATTTTGGTAAATTTTAAATAAAGCAATTAAAAAAAAGACCATAGCACTTTCTAAAAAATCATTGCTTTTCAAGGACTCAATCTATTACATTTGCATACATTCTTAAACAATGGCAATTAATGTTTACTTGAAACTGAGAAATTATTGCACAAAGGCTTTTCATATTTTAATTCAGAAATTCCCTTATATTAGGAAATTTTGCATGAATATAATTATTTGGGAAATAAATAATTGAGAAAAATAAATTTAATTAAAAATGTATTGATTCTAGAACAAAGGTTAAAGGAACAAAATTTTATTTTAATTCCATCTATTTCTTTACTCTTTCATCTGAACACAACAACAATTCTTCGAGGGCGGATTATGAAAGAAAATAAGGAAACAACATTTGAATGATTGATTTGGCAATAAAAGTAAATGGAAAGTAATCAAATTAAATCCTAATTCACCATAGGAACTGAATATCTAAATACATTAATTACCGGAAGGTGGAAACTGATAAACAAATTTTATAAAGCCGATTTGGCAATTTTAGTGAATGAAGCAAAATTTTATTTACATTTCATGGCATTTGCGTTGCTGAAATATCTGAAAGTAGAAACGATAATCAGAAGAACGATTTCTAATCACAAGATGAGCAAAAGAGAGCTTAACGAATGTATATGTAATCTGGAAAATCCAACTCCTCTAAAAAGGTTTTTTTGGGGAAAATTGTGGGGGGGGGGGGTGGAAAAATGTTTAGATAAGAATCACATACTGATTTCATATGAATATTTTTCAATCTTATCTACATATGAACTGGTCCTTTAAATGAACAAAAACCTGAAGGCTCTTAGTTTAACATGTTACATCTGCTACATTACAATATTAATTTTCAATTAACCTATCCTTATTTATATATTTGAACTAGCGCTCAGACTTACTGAGATTACATCATACAACATGGTCTGCATAAGAGCTGATAAAAAATGCTCTAATAGTTATAAAAATGTGTTTTTGTAATTTCACGTTTTCTCAGGAAAGACAGTTATAAAGATGAACCTAAAAGTAAAAAACAGTAAATATTCATAGTTTTAAAAATAAAGCAAGAAGTGCCACTCGTATCTAGAATATGCAACATACAGTCCATTTGGGCTGCCATCACCACGAAACTGCACAATACACACCTCAAAGTGCAAGTTGAATGAACTTTTTATAATAATTAATTATTAAAAATTATATGTATTTGCAAGATTGCTTTTCTTCAGAAACGACACCAATATAGATTTTTTTGTGTGTGTGATATCACGTTTTGAACCAAAATACCAATTTAAAATGTATGAAGAAAGATGTTTTTAAATTTCTCTATATAAGTTTAAAGCAATAAATCTTATATTAATAAGGCTAAACTACGTCCACTAGGATGATTAGCAAATATAACATATTCCCTGGGAAAGGCTAGATCCCACTTCAATTAAAACAATTTTGTATTTTATGAATTTATTCTGTCAATAAACTTGTTGTATTTACTAAAATTGTAATTTCTTATAAATGTATACCATATATTCGAACAACATTATAATATTTTCTGGCAGAAGAAAACACTAAAAAAATGGATAGAAACTACAACAGATGAAACTTTTGAACATCCTCAATGTCCCCTCTTTCTTATATGTAAATCCAGAAAAAAATTAATTGTGGTATAAATTTTCTATCATTGATTAGCATTTCATAAAATAGCGTGTTTTAGACGAAGCTTAAAATGAACTCGAACTTTTATATTCCCAGATTCATTTTGAAAACGGACTGTAGGAAAGGCATTTTTTATGGTCATCTTATAGGACCATAAATTATTATATAGGTATCAATATTTCATGTATAATATCCTCTAATGATAGAAAATTTGTAAGTTCTCTGTAAATATTATGATAATAGATAGCCTTTGCTTATTCCCTAAAGAAAAAAAAGTACGTAAGTAAAAATGACCTTTTTCATAATGGTTGATAAAATTTAACAAGGAATAAAATATGTCTTCTTTTTTTTTCAGAGCTATTCGAAGGAGATATTGCTGGAGTAGATCCATATGCTCTTACAGTAAGTTCAATCGAAATTTCATCGACAGAATAAAGAAAATATTTTAAAAGATAAATCAGCAAATATTTTAATAAACTGGTTATAAAAATAGACTAATTTTCATGCCTCAGAAATCGTAAGCGAGAGAATTTTATAATAGTAACCAGAGATGGTTAAATTATCTAACTGTAAAGAAGAATATTAATGAAGGATCGAAGCTGCAAAATATGAGTGCTATTAATCCAGCATTTGTGGTGCGAGTAATTGCTTTATGGGTAGCATCTTCAGTTTCCGGAATGTTTATAAACCACTCAGCTGGTGGCACAACTTTTGAATAATAGCTGAATTTATACCCGATATAGCCATTTGAAAGAATGTTTATTGTCTTATAGATAAGTTTTTTTTCTTTTTGCTTTTCTATTTTAAAAATTCTGGAAAGGGTTTCTTTAAAATGCTATTCAAAAAATTTCTTTATATAATTATATCTGCCGAAGAATCAGTAGTGTGCTGCAAAATAGCCATTCTCTTTGCAATATCCAAAATTATATTTTCATGTTTAATCCTATTTTCACAAAATTTATTTATTTATTTATTTTTATTCCTAAATATATGTCCATTTAAAGTATCGCAAAATAGCAAGTATAATAGACTTGATTAACTAGCCAATGAAAAATCATAGAGTTTAAAACAGTTATTAAAGTGATAGTTCTGATGATGTCGCGGCTAGCCACTAGTGTTCTAGACTAATAAGTTATATTAAGCACAATGCTCTAATATATTTTAGAGGGGCTAAAATGTTATATCTTCGGACACTGAGATCAACTGATTATTTGGTTGCACATTGATTGTAGTCCGTTAATAGATCTTATTAGATCCAATGTCTCATGACTCGCCAATGCGATTAGTTTTACAACCTGCTTCAAGCGGATAATAGTGATCGAAACGTCAGACACAATTGATATTTCAATTTTTTAGTATTTCATGTATCGTTCTGTTAAGCATAAACATATTAACTATTGACAATTCAAGATTTATCTATGGCCGTTGAAGATTCAATGAACACTAATTTATACAAAATTTAGAATTAAAGAAAAACTCAGTCTAGAATGAAGTACATCAAGAGAAGATAATAATTTGTAATTTTATATCTTTTTTATGTGAATGTTCATCGCTTTTAATTTTTCTACCCCCTAAAAAATTTTTATATTAAATTTGAAGTTATCTACAGATAAATTTATGATTACAAAATAAGAACTCAATTTCAAAACCTTTTATAGGTTTTTCACTTCATTTTTTAGTTTATGAATATGTTTTGATTTTATAATTCATGTTTAATGCTTTCCTGTTATTAAAAATTCTATTCTATTTTTTTCACCTTGAAACTTTTATTTAAAGGATCGAAATGCTGTTGTCGATGAAGCTGAACTTTGGCCAAATGCAACTGTGTATTACGAAATAGGTTACAAACTTAGTAAGTATATGTTCCCTTTAAACTATAATAATCAGAAAATAAAAAAGGCAAAAAACAAAAATAAATTATTAAGCAAGAGATATAATCGAAATAAAGAAAACTGATATAATTATGATGACGTGTCCGTTTTACAACGGAAAGAGGGGTGCAGTAGTTTCTGAGGGTATGGACCCCTGAGCGCTCGAGGACAGAAGTTTGACTTCCAGCTCATATGAGGATGACACACACTGACTCGCTTGCACAGCCCCTTTTTACAGGGGGGGGGCACATTTACACGCCTCACACATAGAAAAAAGAAGAACACCCATGCCCTAATCGGGACTCGAACCAATGATACCTAGATCACGAGGAAGACGCGCTGCCTCTGTACCAGGACGCCGGTTACTGATATAATTATAATTCAGACAAAATAGTTATAAAATGCTCTACGTTTACTTCATTTTTTCTTAAAATAAAGGCAAATGCGTCACATAACTAATCTAATTTACTACATACTATTTTTTGATAATAATATAGCAAACTGATGGAAATTTAATAATTATGTTCTTTATAAAAGTATATACTATACTAGAGTTATCTGAGAAATTTTGAACTGTGGTAATAAAGAAGACGATTAAGCAAGTATTCGAGTCATCAAATTTCCAAACTACGCCAGAAGGAATTAAAAGAAAAGAAATGCTTTTATTCAGAAAACTAAATTAATATCAAGATGAATAAATATGATCTACGAATTCTTATCATTAAAGTTTTTACAAATGACCACTTTTCTAGTAATTCAAATTCAAAAGTAAAATTTAATAAATGTTTAACCAATTATATTCTAAATATAATGAACAGGAAATTTTATTTTATTTTTCATTTTGGAGTAGTATTGATATTTTGTTATATCTAATTAAATAATATGATTAAAAGTTTATTGCTATTAGATCTGTTTCATTTTAATTTAGTATTTAAATTCGCAAAGTTTTGAAACAATCGCAATGCTTTGATATAAACTTTATAAAAATAACTATTAAAATATTTTTTGCTACTATATTAGAGTAAAAAAATGCCTTTGAAGACACTGGCTATGACATATATTCAATAAATATTTCAATTTTCGAGAATGCGTGAAGTTTACTAACTTTGAATTTTTAATTAAATATCAAACACACATTTTAGTAATTGAACCATATAAGATTTTTAATACTATGCCTATCAGCTGTTTTATGACCGAATAATCAGATAACATTTAAACATATAATTTTTACCTGAATTTTATAATTATTTTTTAATTATTTTCTCAGGGAAAGTCAAAGACATAATCCAGGAAGCTATCGACGAGTATGAATCCAAGACATGCATCAGATTCAAAACCAAGACACCTGCTACCAGTGATTATGTAAAATTTACCATCGAAGGCGGGTAAGGAAAGTTTCTCTAATGGCCTATGATAACACACTTAAAACCGGTTAAATTAAATATTTATGCATTGCATCCTACTGCATTCATATGCAACTGATAATTAGGATGGGAATTAAATTTAAACAGAGCTGATAATCAATATTTTGTACAGATAAACTCTTCTTATGATTAAGATCCTCAGAACATCTTACAACTTTTTGTTGTACGGTGCTTTTTTAATTCTAAGAATTCTATGGCTGTGCATGGATTTTTTAAAATTTCGATCAAAGTATCGATACTTTAAAAAATAGACATTAAAAATTATATTGTGTTTTTGAATTCTTTTTTCATGAGATTTATAAGTCATTATTCAGGATGTCCCTCTATTCGTGGGTCAGAATAATTTTTAAACAATTAGAGATACAGAAATACTTTTAATAAAAAAGACCTTAAGTGATTTAAAGAACAACATTAATGTTGTTTTAGTCAGTCAATGCTGTTGAAATAAACTGCGAAGTCAAAATCTTTAAACAATCTTGTTAATCATATTTAGTAAAATATTCATAATACATTAACACTATAAACATAAAAAGTTCCACTCTTCCAAGTTGGCAGAATTTCATTATTTTGCTCAATCAACGATAACCTGTCTCTAACGACGCAATTGGAATTATCAAAAATT
The DNA here is from genome assembly GCA_026289955.1 of Argiope argentata. Taxonomy (NCBI): domain Eukaryota; kingdom Metazoa; phylum Arthropoda; class Arachnida; order Araneae; family Araneidae; genus Argiope; species Argiope argentata. Next base: position 6,537,370 of record JAOUZG010052315.1, on the reverse strand, counting down.
ATTTAAGAATGTTATTCAAAGCTCCAAAAATTAGTCAGTTTTTATCACAAAAGAGCAGAACTTATTTTTTAAATGCTGCTGTCACAAAAATGTTTTATAAATAATCGTTTTTTAAAACAGATCCCCTTGTTTACAAGAGTTCAATTAAAAAAATTATACATTTTTCCCAACTTTATTTTCTTCTACTTGAGATTTATATTGTGAAAAACATAATAGTTTACTCTAATTCAATCTTCTTTCTAGCTAGAAATATGGTCTAATATCCAACGGTTTAAATGTTGATTGAATTAGAGTAGATATCCTGTATAAGCATAACCTATTTATGGAGATCTCTTCTCAAAATTTCGCTACAAATTCTATTTATAAGTTGCATTGGTTGCAGGTGCTGGTCGAATGTTGGACGCAAAGGGGGTGAGCAAGAAATTTCTCTGAGTGAGGGATGCCACGACAAAGTCTCCGCTGTCCACGAGATCGGCCACGCCCTCGGTCTCTGGCACGAGCACAGCAGGTCTGATAGAGACGATTACTTGGAGATCCAATGGGACAACATCAAACCAGGTAAATCATTACAAAATGAATTTACACCTTTTTTAGGAAAATGAAAATGTTCAAATAATTAATTAAATTGAATTATTAAGAGTGTCTTCTATTGCAACGGCAGAAAATTGAACGGAGCAAAATATAGAAAGTCACGTTTAATCGATAAATATAATGGATATACATAGACTTTAACATTGCACTTTGAAACCACACAGTAAAAATTATATTAAAAAATATTTGAGAGCATTTCTAAAATACAACTCTTGAGACATATTACATAGATTCAAATGGAGATACGAAAAGGGAGTAAATGAAATTTTTTTAGAATGTAAGGCATAGAACACTTGAAAGTCATTAACAAAGCTAAAACTATCCTAAAATGTACCGAGAAATCAAGTTCGTTATTTTTTAGGCTGTTACATCCTCCGATGTGACTACAGGCATCTCAAAACAAATTAATTATTCATGGTAATTTTAAAGGAGTAGTGTTTCAGATTAAGGCCTAATACATATGAGAGTCGAACAAAGAGACCGGGAAATTAGTAATATTATCATAAAGTACAGTCTATTATCATCTGATATACTTGCTTTCCAAAGTCAAAGCCTAAATATGCGGACTCATGATTTTTTTGATTACCGGCCAAACACTGAGTTTGACCAGAGAGGAGCTATTTCGGTACTTGATCCTGCTGCTTTGTACTATTCTGAGGTCCACTAACACTTTGTACTATTATGTACTATTAATTAACACTTTGTACTATTCTGAGATCCGCAGATTTATAAGCAAATAATCACAATAATGAAATCCTCGAGTAAAATTGAAAATATTACTTTATTTAGGAAATGGAAAAACTTAAAAGTGTTGAAAACAACTTACATATTTCTCGAAATGCCAAAACAAAACCAAGTCCGTATTCTTTGAAAATAAATCAAGACACACTGAGCATGCGTAAATTTTCAACTCCAATTATGGCAAAGCAAAGGCTTAAATTTTCTACGCAAATTGGGATAATGCAATAACGATTATAAATTTTTAATTTCCTTTGTTGTTTCATTTTAATTCAAACGTATTTCAATATTAATCCAAAAAATTCGATTAATTAACAATGTTTAGTTTTAAATGCATCAGACACCAAGAAAATAAACAGAAACGTTTAAAATAATCGACCACAAGTATGGTCTCATTAGTGTGGGGCAAAAACGAACTGAAGTATTACTCATTTGGTGGTGGGGAAATGAAGAATTTTGGCTACAAAGTTCGTTTTTAAGTAATTACCTAAAAAATTAACCAAATTGAGGAATTAATATTTGAAAAAACTGTGTTAAGATCAAGAGTCATCCACTAGAAGTCTAAAATATGTATTTGAACTTGAGTGGATGAATAAAAAGGTTTTAATTAACGATTGAAAATTTGAACATGCTTATATATAGGGAGGGTGTGAACTAATGGAAGGAACTGAGAATAATAATAATAATAATATAATGCTTTAGACGCCCTTTCCATAGTAAAATCGCGTTGATAGCTGTAGGTGAAAAGAACCATAGTATGCACAAGGCGAAACTTTTCTTTTCTATCCCAGTGAAATACATTCATTATTATACAATATTTCATAACTAAATCACAGATTATTATGTTAATTTTTTCAAAAGTTACTGATTTATTACTGAAGGTGCTGAACGCAATTTCCTGAAATTGAGACCATGGGAAAATAATTTATTGGGAGAAGAGTTTGATTATAAATCCGTGATGTTATACGGGGAGTACGCGTTTGCTAAAGACCGCAATTCGATGACGATGAAGCCAAAGAAGGAAGGAGTTGTCATCGGTCTCATCAACGACAAACCAGGTCTCAGTGAAAGCGACGTACGAAGACTCAACAAACTGTATGAATGCGACGGTAAGATTATACAGTTAGTATTTTACACTCTGATTTAAGTTGATTTCCCTGTATAAAGAACTTAGAATTCATCGTCGATTATATGTTCACTTCTAATTGTATTAGAATTCAGTATTTTTATAAATTTGTGAGTTCTTCATGGCAACACAGTTTTTTTACTATTTTCAGAACTATCAATTAATCGGCTAATTTTTGTCAGATATTTGTTCTATAAAAGTTAAATATTCTCTCTATAGTGAATTTGAAAGAAATTGAATTTAAGATTTCTTAACATTTATAATAATGAGTTTAAAAAAGTAAAAAGTAATTAAAGAATTCTTTAAAAGGAAGAAGAATTCTTTCTACAAAAATATGAAAAATACTTATTGAATGCAAAATATGGAAGTCAAGACATAATATTAAAAGCAGGGGGTATTTAAAACATTATTATAAAGAAATTTAATTGCAATGAATATCAGAAAAAAGAAAGATTCTTTTTTATTCCTATCTCAATTATTTATTTGACAAAGAAAGAATACGATTAAAAATGCGAGATTTGTTAACCGTGAATTCGATAATAGAGATTTGCTATTTGTGATCGGACCAATTATTTTTAAAAATTTGGTTTATTTATCTTATTGGTGCATTTTAAAGTCATAATTTATTGATGACTATTTTTTTTTATTTTGTATTGATATTTAAGCACAGAAAAGCTCATGCTTTGTGAGTTTCGAAAAATCTATTGATATCGGGGCCATAATTTAAAAAAATTATGTTCTAATTTAAAAATGACATTTTTTGTTAATTCTGGGGCTGAATTTTAGAATTTTCTTTATTATTAAAATGTTTTTATAGGAAACGTTCGACCACCACCGCCTGATATTCCAGATTTCAAATGTGATTTTGAGAAGGATATGTGTGGCTTTGAAAATCATGAAAACAACTATAGAACTAACTGGATCCGAGAAAATGGAACATTAGCAGGAAGAACAGGTGAAATACATATTATGTTTCATCATATTTAACTTCAAAATAAAAGTTTTGAGATGCTTTTGATTGTAGTTGTGAACTAATAGTTCAAAACCCATATCCAATCGTAATTTCATTTTAAAGTCTTTAAGAAGTATAATTCAATTTCTCAATTTCCTTTTCAGGGAGCTACATATATGTGAATGCTGAAGATGCCTCCTACCGTAAAATTCGCATTACATCCCCTTTCTTCGCATCTTACGGACGCAGGAAGGCCTGTCTCACCTTTGATACCTACTTCAATGGAGGAGGTGTTGTGTCACTTGATATCTCTATTCATAACATCCACACATCAAAGCTGGTCATGAAACATGTTGAAAAGAGTGAAGAATGGCAGACAGTCAAAGTTAATATAGATGTTGAAGGTTATGTTAAAGTAAGTTCATTGGAAGCTGCATTGTATAAAAAACATATCGAAATCATTTTAAACCGAAGAAAGAAATCTGATTTTAAATCATTGGTTGAAAAGTATTTTTGATTTCTTCGACTTTTCTCTTTGAATATAAAACTCCATTTTCATAATCACATGTAAATGGAGGCATTCGAAATTCGTTGCTTTTCAGATATAAAGGCAAAATTCCTTAATGAATCTGGGGAACAGGAATTTTATAAATATTTGTTAATCTGGTTTGAAAATATTAAGAGGAAAAACGAAGAAAACGAGGAAATTGTAAAAATAAACCAACACTTTTTTTCTTTAAATTGCTTTATAATGTTATTCATTCTACATGTTCAAATTCTATTTATTAAGTTTTCTCATTGTTGTCATTCATCTTTTTTTTAAACAGTTTTCACTGGATGCCCGAACAAGAAAATCTGACGGCGAAGGCATCATTGCTATAGACAACATCATTTATGCAATGCGAGAATGTGAATAAAAGAAATTGTGAACTACAGGCTTGTACATAATTTATCACCAAATGACAAAGAAAAAAAATTGTTATTTGAAAAATATTTACTATGCATGTATATAATAAAAGCAAAATAAATGTCTCAGAGATTATTCAAAAGAATATGTCAGAAAATTTATTGTTGCATCAGCATTTAGTATCATTAAAATATCATAAATAAAACTTCTATAATTACCACAATTCTAGAGCATCAGATTCTTTTAATCCGTGAGATTGCTATGGAATTTTTGCTTGTGTGTCAAAATAACACTCCCATCTGTAAGAAAAAGAATTTTAATGAAACTAATATTTGCAAAAAAAGAATTCTGAAAGAATTAGCTTAAATTATCGTTTGCGTTTTTTACCAGAAATTGTAAAGATATAAATTTGATCGGATACACGTTACTTTTTTTCAGTAATTTATTCATGTGCTTTAAATCTAAAATATTTATAAATTTTTTTGTGGATTATTAACTTATATAATTAATTTTTTAAGTCATTTAAGTCTAAGTAATGCACAATTTTCAATCCCAAGTTTTCTTTAATTATATCTATTGTTTTTATCTACAACCAAAATAACTTGAACACAAATAATTAGAATTTAATTAAAATCTGTGGCAATTCATACGTTAATTGAGTGCGATAAATAAAAATGCAAATGATACTTTCATTCAGAGGCAAAATTTTATTGAAAAATTATTTATTAATACAAATTATGTTTTTTTTTAATTCAATATCGCAGTGAAGTGAACAAATTAGAATATATGTTTGGAGAAATGTCTTCATTGACAATCTTTTACGAATTTGATCCGTAATTAGATGAATAAAGATGCATAATTATCGAAATTAAAAAGAACAAGCTCCGATACAGTTTGTATGCAAAATGCCGTCTCTCTCCTACTTCCCCGCACAAAATCAATACGATTGATTTGAAATTATTTTAGAAAAAGACAAAAACATATAGGTATTTGTAATAATACCTTTTCTTGAACTTAATCAAATCAAAATCTAAAAAAATATCCAACAAAATCTCGAGATTAAGGATTTTAAAGATTGAATTGTCATAAATTTAATTTTCCAATTTTTATTGTTTAATTCTGCTGAATACTTTTATCATAAAAAGGTCATGCTTCTTTTAAATCATTTTATGGGATCAGTTAAATAGATTCTATAGTGAACATACATTTTTTTTTCTTTTGCCTTCGGTAGTTAAATATCAATAAGTATTATTAGATTTAGGAGAGAGTAGAAAAAAATGTCATTTTTTAGAAAAGAAGTTTTATTTATAAAAGAAAAAATATACATATGTAATGTGATCATGAGAATTTTTCCTAACATCCCCAATGCACGTGATGTGTATAAGAGTTACATCATATTATGGTTAAGCAAAGGATTCCAGCATTCTCCCACCTATCAGTTTTAATAACATGAAACTTAAACACAATTCTCAAATTAACAAGAATTTTTTTTTTTTTCAAAATTACAAATTGATAAATATGAACATTCCGAGAATGCGCTCACAACTCTGAGTTTCTTCCTTTAGTAACACAAAATCCTCGAAAAGCAGTAGTCTCAGGATATTAAAATAAACAGTTTCATATTTAAAAAAAAACTAATTCTCATTTTCTATTCAAAGAGAAAGGTTTTGATTTTTACCAAAATGATTTTTTTTCCATTTGACTAAACTACTCACTATTTGTAGCGAATTCAAGAATATCTCCAAATTATACTGCATATCGATTACTATTAATATTATATTTATGTTTATGTGTTGATTTGATTTATAAATGCGATTCGGGCAAAACCTGAAATGATAAATTTTCAAATATTTTTAAATTTAATCGATGTTTAAATAAAGCAGGGCTCTCATTTTAAGATTATTGTTACTTCTTGCCTCATTCGTCAAACCGTATTTTTAACTTTTGTTTCATATGTAGCAAGATAAATAAAATAAATCTAAAGGTCAAAATAATTTTCTAGAAAAAAATTTTTAAGAAATGTGATATATTGAAAAAAAAAAGAATATATCTAATCGCAATGTCTTAAGAAGTAAGAAGGGATTTCTTCGAAATATGTTTAGTGAATGAAAAACAAATATCATGAGAATTTTTTCTCGCTCTAAATTGAAAATGACGAATACAAGAAATTCTTTTTTTATTAGAATATTGATGAAATAAAAATAATAGTACTGATAAAATAAAATTAATATTAATAGCATAGGCAGAGCTAGCAGGGGAGCAAAAGGAACCCCCCCCCCCGTCAGCAACCGCTTGCCCTCCGGTCGGTAAAAATCTTCTCCAATTCAAGATAACTGCGGAGAGTTACATAAATACGATAAATTAAAAACGATCTTAAAGTTAATACATTGCAAACAGTTGAAATACCCAAGTAACGGTTAAAGCGGTTAGACTTTATTCAGTAAAATAATTAATATAGTGGCAGGTTCAATAAGATGCCGAGTTTTGCGGGTAACTTTTGATCGGCAGACTATGAACGCAACGTCGAAGTTAAATCCACAGATTTCAGGCTTTTCATTAAAATGACGCTCATCAGATATAGTATTCAACTAACAGTTTCTAAGCGTCAGTCTCTGAAAGAATTCCACAGACATTCAGACATCTGAATCAAATGTCGTTCATTTATCTATAACTTGAACTACATTTTGCAATGTAACCTATAAAATGGCAGACGAATGAGATATCGCAATTTGCCATAAGCTTTTGATCGGTCAACTAAGAAATCCATGCGATGGATGCCGCCGATGTTACACCCACAGATTTTCAGACATCTGATTTAAACATCGTTCATTCAGCCTATAATTTCCTCTATATTTAGCAGCTAAATTAATAAGCTGGAAAGTGAATAAGATGTTAAATTTTTGTAGCCTAATTTTTGTCTTTCGGCTAAGTTGATATAATAGGTTATGAGAAAAAAAATTGTTTTCATTGAACATTTTAATTTTCATTATCTACATCACTCTCCAAACTTCGCTCCATTCAGGCAGGTGTGCCACAAGGGGCAAAACTGTCCCCCACACTTTACTCCATATACATCAACGATATTCCGCAACATATTAACACTAAACTCTGTATTTTAGCAGATGATACAGCGTTGCTGGCAAAAAACAGAAATACCAGATACATCCCCCATGCACTAAACAAACATATACAAAGCCTTGAAGTCTGGTTCAACGAGTGGAAAATAGCCATAAACGCATCGAATACCGAAGCTGTTTTCTTCACGAAGAGAAATAAAAAAATCAAAATTTAACATTAAAATTAATAACACAATAGTCCCCTGGTCTCTGGAAGCAAAATACCTTGGCATTATTATGGATAAAAGTTTAGCCTGGAAAGCACACATTAATTTTATTAAATCCAAATTCCGAGCTTTAAACCCTAATAGCTCGGAATTCAGAAATGTGTAGGGAAAATAAAGTCCTTATTTATACTGCTATTCTCAGACCTGTTTTAACATATGCAAGCCCTGTTTGGGCATATGCTGCAAAAAGCAATCTTAATATCATTGACAGGGGCCAAAACATTATTCTCAGACAAATCACAAAAGCAAGATGGCTCATGAGGAACAACGATATCCGACACGCTCTAAATCTTCCATCATTAAAAGATTTTATCAAAAAAATCGCCACTAAAATGAAGCACGATGGCCACTTGAAAATACTGATAACCCAGCTATAAAAGAAATAGAAAATTACACAGCAAACCCTAACACCAGGAGACCCAGATTTATTTTACTTTAGTTTTAACTTTAATTTTTTCTCTAATTTGCATTACCACTCCATTTTTGTTCGTCCCAAATCATATCAAAAATCAGATTTTTCTTCAAAAATTCCCATGAGCTTTCTCACAATTTAATTGGTTAATCCCTCAATCCTTCGTACCCCATCCTCCACGCACCCTCTCTAGAGGAATCTTGAGAGAACTCACCTCGCCTTAAGCCTCACCTACAACGTACAGAGAAACTGCTATCCGACACGCCCACCTTCATTCAAGCAACCTCATTGGTCGAGCTGCCATCGTGCTCATTACTACTTAAAGCTCTTCCCGGAAAATTTCCCGCACTTCAAAACAAATGACGTAACTCTGGAGTTTTGCCGATCGGGGATGGCGCCCTTCGGGCGCCGGGGCCCCTAACCATATTCCCCGTGTCCTTCCTTGTATTCATTATCTACAAGTGGAGTCATAGAAGTTGGACAAAATTACATCTCGCGAAATGCGTGCTTATAAAGAAATGTTTATTTTAGTGAAATATGCAGATGGTGCTGGTGTTTCCACATACTCACTCTAACTACACAACGATGTGATTACAATGTGCTGGTCATTCGTTGTCAGTGCACTGCTCTGGGTAGTTCAAAATGTTAAAACTAATAAATTTCTAACGTTGGCAAATTATTAGTACGCTAATGGGGCGGGGGATCTTCCGCTAGCAAAGTAGCTGAAGTATTTAGTGTTTTAATAGATACTGTTTTGAAGCTTTATTCAACTTATTTGAAATGAGGGAAAACATCATCCGCTAAATCACAGATTGGACGTAAATGTGCATTGAATGATCGAGACAAACGATCATTAGGGAGGATAATGACGAAAATGAAGCAGACCACAATTACCAAAGTTATTGCTGAAATGAATGCCATTCTCACAAAATTTATTATTATTAAAACAATCAGAAGAAAATCTATAAGTAACGCATTTCTGGATGAGCTGCAGTTCACAGACCATTCATCAGTGATATTAATTCTCAAAACGGGAGAAATGTTTGTTTCTGGACTGTAAAGCAATTGAAGACAGTAAATTTTCCCACTTCCGCCCAAGAATACATCTCGCGAACACCATCCCAAACCTATAACACAGGTTGCTTGTTGCCAAAAGTGAAACAGGGTGGAGATTCGTGATGGTTCGGTTAGTCAAATCGTAATTATCTGTGAGCCTCGTAATAACTCTGCCACGAATTATGTAAACTTTTTTTGACGATCAAATGGATATAAACTTTGTTCTTCAAAAGTAATGATGATTTTCAACACGATAACCCTGTTCACACAGCTCACATTATTCAAAACTGGTTTTCTGGGCTCGAGGATGAATTATCACATCTCTTTGAACACCACGGTAATCTGACCTTAATATTATTGAACCATTATCGCATTGGTTTACAGTGGAGATTGAAACGTGTGGTCACTACACTTTACTATTATCGTTACCAGAACTTAATATCGTTTTTCAAGAAGAAGAATACAAGATTCCCTTGACAACAAGACAGAACTCTATTAATCTCTCCCGAGAATACTGCAATCTCCTTTAAATGCAAATGGTTTTCCTATTCTGTATTAGGCAAGGAACCATGTTTATTAAAGAGTTTTTATATTTTTGTTTAACCTCTATATCAGGGAAATATACTTTTATGTTATATATGAATAGGATGATAAATTTGTTTCCCTTAATTCATAATTCAGATTAAAGTTCTAAAATTATTCATCCTTTTATTCACAACAATGTTACTTCTTCGGTAGCGCATTGGTAAATAGATATAACTTGTTTCATTGTGAGAATTCTCTAACTAAAATCTATTTAATGGTTAAAATAAATTTAATAAAACACACTTTTCTCTAGAAACTCGTGGGTAATATGCATTTTAAGAAAAGTTACTTTGCTTGTAACCAAATCATGTGAATCCATTATAAATCATGGGAAGAACGTAATTGTATTGTTATGAATTATGTGTAAATTAGATTTAAATATTGTAAACATTTATAAGTTTTTGGGAAATATTGTTAATATTTATAACTTTTTGTGTAAATATTGTAAACATTTGTAAATAGTTTAATTGTATAAAATTAATTGTAATGGAATCAAGCGTCAGAGAGAAAAGACCGTTCTAAGGGGATTTACAACAGATGAGAGCTGTATTTGTGTAATAGAAGCCGAGTAATAAGGATTTGTTCCTAAGAATGTTGGAGAAAGTTCTACATTTTTCCGGAATGAGCGTACGGCTTTTGTGTTTGCCCCGTTCACTCTAGGGCGACACTAATTAAAGTGCGGCTTAAGGTGGAGGATCAGATCAGTTCGGAGACCGAGCTACGGTAGGTAGCTTGGTTTTTGAGAGCTTTTTTTCTTTTTGACGTGAGTTCTATGAATTCGCTGTTAACCGAAATTAGCGGATTAAATAGAGTTAACTTGCTCACTTTTTTTTCAGTTACTCTCCGAGGAAAAAACTATATAATTTCAATACTTCTAAATATTTAATAGACTTAAAAAATGTCTTTAAAAAACCATGATTAAAATATTTATTCATAGAATATTTATATATAATACATTATCCCTTTAACATATGAATTTACTTAATTTCCTAATTAGATGGCACATTTGGGACAATTATTATTATTTTAATATTTAGGATAATATAAGGACGTTTAAGGAATGTTATGTTTTGAAGTGATTTTTACATTTTAAATTATTTACAGTCACTTAATTTCAGATTAAAAATTTAGTATTTCGATGCAAGATTCAGATTCGCCTTTGTATACGAAGGTATGAAGAAAAACAAATGCTTGCAATTAAAGGGAGAAAACTAATTTTGTGGGAAGAATATTAACTTGCAATAGCTTGACGGGAAAAAGATAATTTACCATAAGAATAGGTGCCTAAAATGTAAGATAGGAGAGTTCATATCCAAGATTTGATTGTTTTTGTAATAAAATGCATTGCTTTTTTTTCTAAATCCTAAATATGAAAAATAAATATAAGTGAAAGTTCATGCTTAAGTAACTCATTTTTTACAAGCACGTTTTTCATATCTTACATGAAATAACTTGATCAATAAGCAAGAAATAAGTTATCCATTTCAACATTCTATTGATTTAATGTGTTTTATTAGTCCAAATAAGATCAAATTTGAACAACAGATTATTCGGATGATGCGCTTTATATTTAATTAAAAAATTAGTACAAAAATTCCCCAATCAATGGCGTTGTAACACAAATGGCATCTATTTGCCAATATTGAAAATGGGAAACATAGTTGGTGTTATAGTACATGTCTATTACTAATTTTCTTTGGATAAAAAGAAGATGAATTTTGCACGAACTGTTAAAGCAAAAAACATTACTGGTGAAATTGTTCTACTAGAACTAACAAAACTCCGTTCCAGCTATTAAAAAGTTTTGCCGCATGGAGCTGATGCGAAAATATCCAATGTCACCAAGTGCCCTAAGCAAGATGATAGAGAAATTTGAAAAATCTGGGTAACTTGGCAACCTTCCAAGTAGAGGACAGATAAAAATTCCCGTCTTCCAGAGTTGAAAATGTTGCGAACGCTCTCGTTGAAGCTAGCAATTGGTCGACGCTTAATAGTGTGAGTTTGCCAGTTCTTTCATGTGCTCTGAATATGCTGTATTTAATTGTACGGAAAGTCGTAAGGCATATTTTGCATTTTTATCCATACATCAAGTTTGTGCCCCTAATGAAGGACGGGGACTGAGAAGACCGTAAAACTTTTGGACATCAGTTCTTTGCTCGAATAATGGTTGGCATAACTTGACCATGGATATTCTGTCCAGTGATGATGCCCACTTTTACCTCAATGGTTTTGACACCCACAACTGTCGAATTTGGGCTGAGGGAAATCCTTGCATCTTGAAAAAGTGACAGTACGATGCGGTTTCACAGCTACCTTTATCAATGGACCGTATTTCTTTGAAGAGATAATTTCAGATGGAATCCAAACCTATCCAGTCACAGGACAACGGAACCATGGTATGCTGAGGGATTTTGTAAAGCCAACTCTTCCACAGCTTAGATGACTTAAAGGCATCATTTTCATGCAGGATGCTACATCACCTCATATTGATTGTTGAGACTCTATCTGAATTTCATATCATTCAGTCGTTTCTCCTCTAATAATATTCTAAGATGTGGTGTCTTAATATAAAATAATTCACTCGTATTTAATCTGACTCCATTTTATTATCTCTTATTTACAATTCTATTTACAAGATGTTGCCATACACAAAAACATTATATTGGTTTCGCGCGCAATTAATTCCAACTAGAGTTTTAAAGAAGGTTAAAGCTCTAGTATGTTTTAAAATAAAATGTATTTTTTTTTTAGCCAAAGGCGCTCGTAACATCCTCCCACCTTTTGATTTTTAAATTAGGAGGATACAAAATCAAAATAGCACAACAAAATATTAAATTCAAAATAATAAGAAATCAAAACACGAAAGACACAAATATGAAAAATGTATAATAAAGTTCAAAAGTTATTTAAAACGTGAAGGCTTAACTACTCTTCTTCCACTTCTAGTTTTTATTTCGCAGTCACTTTCTAAGCTAGGGATTTTGATTTCTTTATACGAAGCAGCCGATTCATTATTTCTCGTAACTACAGGATCGTCATTGTCTAATTCCAAAGGGTATAAACGTTGCACTGGACGCACAAGTTCTCCACTTGCTGTTTTTATCTTTACTACTCGGATGCAACCATCTTTCCCCGGGAACATTTCAATTATCTTTCCTAGAGGCCAGTCTAGTCGCTTTTTGACATCACTTTCAATTATAACAATATCTCCTACTTGCATTTGCCTAGATTCCTTTACTTTTCGCTTCTTCTGGATTAATAAGCTCAGATATTCTTTTCGAAATCTTTTCCTCAAGTCCTCTCGTATTTTTTGTTGATACTGATATCGTTTGGAGATATTTACTTTATCCAAAGTATCCAAATCGGGAACTCCTACCTTTATAGTCTCTTGAATGAATATTGAGGGAGTCAGTGGAGTTAAATCATTCGGATTTTCTGACAGATAATTCAGAGGTCGAGAATTGATATTGGTCTCTACGTCTCAAAGAATAGTAAACATTTCTTCGTAATGAAGCGATGCCTTCCCTAAAACTCTCCTCAAAAGCTTCTTCACCATCTTAATCATGCTCTCAAAAAATCCGCCCCACCAAGCCGCTGTTGGGGGGTTAAATTTCCACTGAATTCTTAAGACAGAAGCGTCATTTACAATCTTGTCCCAATCAAGAGAACCCATCAAATTATTTGTTCCAGTGAAATTTGTTCCGTTATCGCTGTATATAGTCCTAGGTCGCCCTCGTCTTGCGACGAATCTTCTGAAACCTAAAAGGAATCCATTAGTCGAAAGACTCTGTATTAATTCCAAATGAATGGCTCTATATACAGCGCAAGTAAAAAGCAAGATCCAAGCCCTTTTCCCATCCTTCAAAGGAAGCGGTCCTGCTAAATCCACTCCAGTGACCTCGAATATTAAGGCTTCCCGTACACGGTCTTCCGGAAGTGGCGCGGGAATTGTTTCAATTCTCTTGCTCGTATATCTTTTGCATCTTATACACCTTGAAAGCACTTTCTGGACAGTTTACCGGCCTTGCAGAATCCAAAATTTCTGACGGATATCTGTTAGGACGACTTGAACTCCAGCATGGGAAGAGATCAAATGATGTTCGAAAATCAACCTCTCAACTAATGGGTGCTTACAAGGCAATACTAGAGGGTATCTAAAATTTTCTTCATCATCTCGTCTAGTAATTTTAGTCTTCAATCTAATTAGTTCATCAGAATCACTAAACACACAGAGTGATTTGAGTTTTGCTTTTACATCTTCGTTATTAAAGGTTTCTTGTTGCACGATTTTTATCACCCTTTTTTCGGCAGTATCTAGTTCTGCAACAGTTAAAAGATCTTTTATCTTGTTCATAGGACTTCGGCAATTTTGTACAAATCGTATAATCCATGCTACCATTCGCACAATTTTTGAATATTTTGAGAATTTGTACAAATACCAGGATTTATTCAGATCTGTAGTGTTGACCAACGTCACTACCCTCTTTTTCCTTTCTTGGAAAACCTCTTCCAAATTGTATTCAGAGTCTGTCGCTGGCCATTCTTTCTCTGGCAGTTTCAACCACTGTGGACCCTCCCACCATCTCAAAAATCCTTGGATCGAACAGCCACGGGAAGGGAGATCAGCGGGGTTGCAAGTCCCTGGAAGATGTTTCCAATCATCTTTTGAAGAAAGACTTCGTATTTCTTCTACTCTATTATTCACGAACGTACCCCAATGACCTTGTTGTATCCAATAAAGGGCAACAGAAGAATCTGTCCAATAAAAAGTAGGTACGTTTCTCAAAGACATAGATTTTTTAATGTCTGAAGTTAACCGAGCTCCAATGCAGCAGGCCAATAATTCTAGACGAGGTATTGTAATAACTTTTAAAGGTGTTACTCTACTTTTTGCCTCTATAAAATATATTTTGACTTCTTCTCCCAATGCATTTCTCAAAAATACAACAGTACTATATGCAACTTTGCTGGCATCACAAAAGGTATGAAGACTTAGTCCTTCTATGAAGCCATTGATCTTAACACATCTAGGGATCTTAACTTTCGACAGTAATTTCAAATCAACGATCAAAGTTTTAAATTTTTTCTGAATGTCATCTGGAAGAATTTCATCCCACCCTAAGTTTCTTTTCCAAATATTTTGTACTAAAAGTTTTAAACATATTGTCACAGGACATAAAAATCCCAGTGGATCAAGTATCTTTTGAGCCGTTGACAGAATATTTCTTTTACTACAAACATCAAAATTAAATTCAGCATTTTGTAAATCACAGAAAAGGAAGTCTTCCTTTCTATTCCATAGCAATCCAAGTACTGAGGTTGGAGCGATCGGTTCGTCCAGACTTAGCTCCCTTGTATATTCCCAACCTCGAAGATCAAAACAAGCATTGGAAAGCAACAGTTTTGCTTCTTGGATGAAACGGGTAAGATCATCTTCATTGTGCACGGATGTCACACAGTTATCTACATAAAAGGAATTCTTCAGTATTTCAGAGGTTTCTAGAAAAAGCTCTTTAGATTCCTCTAGATGATTATTCAAAACCGCTGCCAAGAGGAAAGGACTACAAGTGAGGCCAAAAACAAGTCGGCGATGACGAAATACCTCAAATTTTCTGGTTTCGTAATCTTCCCACCAAAGAAATCGTAAAACATCTCGATCTTCTTTTGCAATTGAAATTTGAAGAAAGGCCTTTTTGATATCAGAAATTACCCCAATGTTATTTTGTCTAAATTTTCTTAAAATGGATGGAATTTGCTCTAATAAATTTGGTCCTTTTTCCAGACAGTCATTTAAGGACGGAACTTTCTTAACTCGACAAGAAGCGTCAAACACTGAGCGTACCTTGGTTGAAGAGTTTATCTTAAAACACCTCGATGTGGTAAATAATAACTTGGATTTCCGTCCTCCATTTTGGGCACTTTCTCTATTATATTTTCCTCAAGCCATTCTTCAAAAACAGCTTCATATTCAGCATATTTCTTTTCATCTTTTAACTTTTGAGAAGTACGGATGCAACGTTGTTCAGCTATAGGTCTATTGTCTTGTAGAGTTTCTTTTGCTTCTACCCAAGGCAGCTTAACTATGTATCTGCCATTTTCATCTCTATCCACTGTTTTCATAAAATGATCCATTGCGTTTCTTTTCATTTCTTCTTTAGATTTAGTTTCAGCTGGATCCATAATACCTAAGGTTTCTAATTTCCAAAGATCAGAGATAGAGCTATTCTGTATTAACATTGTAGTCACCAGATGAGTGGAAGTATTTTCTCCCTTTTCTCCACATACTTTACCCATGATCGGCCAGCCCTAAATTTGTTTCATATGCTACTAATCCACATTTGAGAGCATATATATTTCCTGAGAATAACTGTCCACAGAAGTCGGCCCCTATCAGCAATTCAATGTCAGGACAATCTTTGCCTTGATCAGACAGTATTATATTCTTTTTCTTCAATTCCTTTTCCCAATTTTCTTTTTTGATCCTAGGTATTTTTCCGCATATAACTGGTTGATCAAGGACTTGCATAACATAACTAAATCCCGTATTCAAATTCTGAAGGGTTATTTCATACAATCCATGATCTTGTTTTTCTAATGTAGACCCACCAAATACCGAATGTATGATATTTTTAACTTCAATGGGTCTGAGGTTCATTTCCTTAAATGTTTTCTTTAATAAGTATGAACGCTGCGAACCACTGTCAATAAGAGCCCGTACTCTGCGTATTTTTCCTTCTGCTTTAATATTAACTTGTAATGTTTGAAGGAGAACTTCTTCAGCAGCGCACTGATTGGATAAGTTGACATTCAGTTTCTCTTCCGCCTCAGGTGTTTTGACTTTTGTTTGGTTAGATGGCAGGTCTGGACACATCAACGTCCAATGTCTCTTATTACAAAGCAGGCACTGTACATTCGACTTGCAAATTTTTGATGTATGACCAGGCTTTAAACAAGTGAAGCAGCATTTTTTATTTTTCAAAATCTCATGCTTTTTTCCAAAATCAAATTTTTTGGCATAATAGCATTCTTTACTTTCATGAGTTTTTTCACAAAAAATGCAAATGGGGTTATGCTTTCTTTTTTCTATACCACCTGAAAACAAATCTGTAGCCGTAGCCACAGAATCAGAATGTAATACTCTTTCTTTCTTCTCATTATATACCTTCGGTACAAATCCTGTTTTCGCCAAGCGAATTCTTTCTTCACCTTCTATTTCAGTTTTCAGAAAGAGTAATAAGTTTTTCAATTTTTCTGTATATACATTGCTTTCCGGGTCATGATTTGCTATTACAATAGGATTACGTAACCATACTCTGAAAATATCTTCAGGTATACAGGATTCCACGAGGGGAAAAGCATTGCTGAGTATTTGTCTGATATTAATCCAATTGATTCTAGAGCTCTTAAATAAGTTTCTAATTTATCATAAATTTGCGATGTGCTTAATTTCCTTTTAGCTTCTGTAGCATTTATTATAACTAATTTTAGTAGCTCACGAACGTAGTACTCAATAAGCAATTCATCCTTTCCGAAACGAGATTTTAAACTTTCTACTGCCTTGCAATAATTTTCATTTGTTGGAGGATAACTGTCTATAATTTCACGTGCTCTAGTTCCTTCATTTACACATTGAATCAAATATTGAAACTTGTCTTCATTTTCTAATTTATCATCATTATGGATTCGTTTAAATTGACTCCAGAAAGTCAACCAATTTTTGATTTCACCATTAAATTTAACAAGTTCTATTTTAGGTAACTTAAAAGTTTTCGTTTAATTCTAGGTGAAATAGAGCCGAAGCTTTCCCTTTCAGCGTCAGAAAGTTTAGACAAATATATGTCCACATTAACTTTCGCATCTATCATTTTCGTGCTGTATTCCTCGATTTTAAGATATTCCTCTTCATACTTTTCAGTATCCGGATTTTCCAAAAGAAAACTACATACTTCATTATCTAATTTGGCCAAATCCGAATAAATTCGTTCCAGATTACTGAAAAATGATTTAATTTCTTTTTCCTGAGGTTCTTCGACCTTTAATCTCTCAATCAGAACATTATACATTTTCGTAAAGTTAAATCTAATAGGCATTCGCTTCTTAACGAACATCTCCATTTTTATTCCGTTACTGAATTCTTATTGCAAATAAAAAAAACAAACGTACCGTATTTTCAGCGATCACGTCCGGGTTCACCACAATGTTGAGACTCTATCTGAATTTCATATCATTCAGTCGTTTCTCCTCTAATAATATTCTAAGATGTGGTGTCTTAATATAAAATAATTCACTCGTATTTAATCTGACTCCATTTTATTATCTCATTTACAATTCTATTTACAAGATGTTGCCATACACAAAAACATTATATTGGTTTCGCGCGCAATTAATTCCAACTAGAGTTTTAAAGGTTAAAGCTCTAGTATGTTTTAAAATAAAATGTATTTTTTTAGCCAAAGGCGCTCGTAACATATCCAATAAAATATCCAATGTCACCAAGTGCCCTAAGCAAGATGATAGAGAAATTTGAAAAATCTGGGTAACTTGGCAACCTTCCAAGTAGAGGACAGGTAAAAACTCCCGTCTTCCAGCGTTGAAAATGTTGCGAACGCTCTCGTTGAAGCTAGCAATTGGTCGGCGCTTAATAGTGTGAGTTTGCCAGTTCTTTCATGTGCTCTGAATATGCTGTATTTAATTGTACGGAAAGTCGTAAGGCATATTTTGCATTTTTATCCATACATCAAGTTTGTGCCCCTAATGAAGGACGGGGACTGAGAAGACTGTAAAACTTTTGGACATCAGTTCTTTGCTCGAATAATGGTTGGCATAACTTGACCATGGATATTCTGTCCAGTGATGATGCCCACTTTTACCTCAATGGTTTTGACACCCACAACTGTCGAATTTGGGCTGAGGGAAATCCTTGCATCTTGAAAAAGTGACAGTACGATGCGGTTTCACAGCTACCTTTATCAATGGACCGTATTTCTTTGAAGAGATAATTTCAGATGGAATCCAAACCTATACAGTCACAGGACAACGGAACCATGATATGCTGAGGGATTTTGTAATGCCAACTCTTCCACAGCTTAGATGACTTAAAGGCATCATTTTCTACATCACCTCATATTGTGCTACATCACCTCATATTGATCGTCGTGTAAAACGATTGATAATACAGCATTTCACAGACGCACAAATGGGGTCAATTCATGGGTCACATGTCACGTACCAAACAAACCGATTCTGTTCAATTTTCAACTGTTCTGCGCATCTCGGGATGTCTGCCGATAACGTTGGTGAAAGCATTGCAGTCAGCTGTTGCAGTTGAATGTTACTCTAGCCGAATAATTGTAAAACACTTTCCATATTTTTTTAAATTTAATATTTTGAATTATTTTCACCAAACTTTTGTAGTATTGTAATTTTATTTCTTATCCTAAAATTTCAATTAGTATTTTCAATGCAATTATTTTTGTGTAATTAATTAATATCACTTTTAAATTTGTTTGCTACCCTTTTATTCTTTACTTTTCCATATATATATATATATATATATATATATATATATATATATATATAT
>JAOUZG010052315.1:6502170-6515339 GCA_026289955.1 Argiope argentata | reverse complement strand
GTAGGCAAACCTCTACCGCTGATTAATAGATTTAAGTAAAGTAATTTTTTTTATAAAATAATGAAGAATTTTTCTAAATTTAAAAAGTATTTGAGAATTATTTGATCCATTATTGGGTTAACTATTTTCAGTTTAAAAATATCCCATCAAGATTGCGCATCTATTGTAGATATATATTTGTGTATATTTTATTATATATAAGTAAAAGAATTGGCCCTTTTGGAAAGAAAAACGCATTTTATTTATAATGCAATTGCAAAATGAGATTTTTCTTTTCTAAAGGCCAATTTTTTTTTACAAGCACCACAAATCAAATTTGGTTTTAAAACTCAGTTTTAAAATGAATTGATGCCAGTCTTAACGTGTAAACTTTCAAAACCAAATTTGGGAAAAAATTTTAAAAATACTCGAACGTTGATTTTTAAAAAATTTTGCGCCTTACATGGAAATGACAAAAATTATTTTTTTCAACTTGATAACGAATGATCTGTAGCAATTGTAATTGTAAATCGTATTTGGAAATTAATGCGATAACGATAAATAAATCGATTAATGACCTTAAAGAATCGATACATTATATCATTTACAAAATTTATAAATAAATTTTAGAAAACAAAGTCTAGTAAAAGAAGTCAAAGAAGTAAAAAAAATTGCAAGTTTGAAAATGAACGACATTATTAATCGCCTAATTAGCAGATAGAAATAACAAAATATCAAAATATAGGAATAAATAACCCAACATGGGGGAAAAAAAACAAGGTTATGTTTTTAATTTTCACATTTTATGATTGTTTGTATTTCAAAAATATAACTATTCATTTGTAAAAAAAATATGACAATTGCTTTGTACTTTTTGTTAAAGTAATCATTGATTGATGTTGGAGATTTCATTTCGACTAATTTTGTATTAAACTTGGCAACAAGGCTTGTCACTTCTTATTTCCAAATGTTCATTTTAGAATTCTTGTAATTTATAGGTTGAAAAAATTAATTTTATTTATTACCTTCAAAGAATTGTTTACTTTCGGAAAAAGCCTTTATCTTAAGTAAGATTATTTGATTATTTTTTATCGTATTTGTCTGTATGTCATGTTTTCATATTATAGAATTAAACTTTGGTTTGTTTGTTTTCGCACTAATCGTCAACAAATTAATAGTCTCGTGCGTAAGATCATCCATTTTCGAATTCTGCTTGTGAAATATGCTTATAATTGTGATTAATAGTTTTTAAAAACGTTTCACTTTTTTTTTTGGTCAGTTGCGTTTTTTTTTAAAGATATATATGTTCTTAAATTTGTATTTATAAAATATTGTAAATACAATATTCTGTACATTTTTTATTTGTTAGAATTCATGTAGTTTCTTTTTCCATTAGTATTTATAAAATAAGATAAATTATCTGAAGAAATGGAGGAAATTGTCAAAGCTACTTCATTTAAATTATTTTACCTTTTTTTTTTTTTTTTGTAGTTGTTGTCGTTGTGATTTGAAACTTCTGAATAAACATTTGAAGGAATAATTTTTTAATCCTAATTAAATCTTGATTTCTTAATATTATTAGAAACATCGAAACTAATGAAAATTCTCTCCATTTTGTGTGTGTGTTTTTAATTTTGTCACTCCATATGTGTGTTAGTATGTATATGCTATTAATTTTAACTAATATAATTATGTGCATTTTACTTCATTTAAGATATTTTTGAAACAAAACTTCTATGTCTAAATACTAATTTCATTTTTGTGATGAATTTTATTGAATGTCTTCAGTGATTTAATGGTCTCAAAGTAAATGATTATTTACTTGTTGATTTATTATACATTTAAACTTTACCCTAGGATATTTGAAGAAATGGAGTCTTGGAACTTAGACAGGAGGTAATTTGAATATCAATTACATGCATCATTGTTAATTCGTGATTGGTAGAGTCATGAACAATACTGTCAGTAATATTTAATTGTTAAGTCTGTTCTTTATAATTTTTTTAAAAACTTTTATTTCACCTTTTGAAGTCTACTTGGTTAATACAAAGAGTTGCCCATATATTTGGTACTTTTTAAAACACTGATTATGATATTCAAGCCAATTTGGAACTTCATTAATCAAGATTTCAATTTTGAAACCATTGGACAATTCTTCATTTCCTCCAATAAATCTATCATAAATATCAGATGACTGACTGTGATGTACTTGCATCTAGATTGGGGGGGGGACTAAGAATTAGAGACCAAGATGGGGAAAAAATTATAAGTCTCGTAATTCTTTTCCATGTATATTCTGAATTATTTT
Organism: Argiope argentata; assembly: GCA_026289955.1. Taxonomy (NCBI): domain Eukaryota; kingdom Metazoa; phylum Arthropoda; class Arachnida; order Araneae; family Araneidae; genus Argiope; species Argiope argentata. Next base: position 6,513,052 of record JAOUZG010052315.1, on the reverse strand, counting down.
TTTCCCTCTGTCATGATGTCATGAGCATAAAATTTCCATATATAAGACTTTTCGTTGATATCTATTTTTACATATGACTAGCAAAGAAGGTACCTTTGGTTGAAATTAGCAACCATAATGGTTGCTAATTTATATTTTCCATTGGGCATGATAGCCTAAGTTATCATAATAGTGATTATATTTTGTATCTACTCTTGAATGTATCCAAAAATAAGTATATATATTTCTGCAGAGATGAATAAATGGGTAATATTATGTCTGTAATATAATTGAGTATTTTAAATACTCTCTTTTAATGAAAATAAATATAGATAATAATTATTTTCTTTAAATAAAACTACATGTCAAATTTGAAACTAAGAAAATCTTATCCAAGACACTTCTGACAAAAATTTTAGTGACAGTTTAATGAGTATGCATATTTAACCCCTATAGAAAATAAATTAGAAAAAAAATTGATAAAAGTTATAACTTTTTTTAATAAAAGTGCTGAAAAAATGAAAATTAATTATATGAAACACCAATTTTTAAATATAATTCTCCTTCTATAATTAATATTTAGAAATATGTAGTTAAATATGTCCTACTCTACCTATATATATTTAAATATGTATCATATTAATATTTTTAATCATTTGAAATTAAGCCAAAGTTTCATTTTATTGTAATTTTTATGATTTTTTTAAATAGTGTTCACTGCATGTAGATTTAAAAAAATCAATAATTAGTAATTAAAATAATTTTAAATTATTCATTATTAAATTTACATTTGAAGAATTATTTTTCATAAAATATCTTCTTTAATTTAACAGTTAAAAATAATATTTTAATTAGAAATTGGGATAGAAAATCAGCTTAATATATTAAAATTTATATAAATGAGTTATTTATTTTTTATTTCAGACAAAGGGGGAAAGAAACAGAATTCATTTTATTTGTAAATGTAATACACTGAAAATCTTTAAAATTCCTGATTTTGTTGTTAATTTTCTTAAGTTTTAACAAATGAATGACTTATATTTACTTTTTTATAAATATGATATTAATATTTACTCATATAAAATGTGACATTTATAAATAAATTATTCGTTTTAAGAGTGAAACTTGATTGTTTCTCTCTTTCTTTAGTTAAATTAACTGAATCACTTCAGTGAAAGTTTTTTGATAAATATTTTGTATTTCTGACATTTATTTTTCTCCCTTTTTTGTTTTCACTTTATTTTTAAACATTTTATTTTGTTATCCATTAATCTTCTGTTCATTTAAAATTAACCTTTCAAAAAAATATTCCATTTTGCAATGATTTATTTACCTGTCTTTATTTTGGAACCAGCTGGTAAACCTCAATATTACTGTTTTGAATTTCAATTTAATTTTTAATTTACTCTAGATTTCTTTGAAAAATATTTTTTTTTATTCAAATTGTAATGGATATTAGGATTGTTATTTAATACCTTTACCTGTTCCGTTTTGTGGTAATGAACTTTAGTAATTAAGTCAAGTTTGATATCACAATGTCCTTAAAAATTTCTAGTATTTGGTTATTCTGTTCCAAGTCGCTTTTTTTTCTTTTTAGTAGTAAAATTTCACTTTCTGATTCTTCATGTAAACTGTATGCCTAACTTAGAAAAGCTTCTCCCCCCCCTTTCCTTAATTTTTAACTGTGAAAGAAAATCATTGTTGACAGATTGTTCGGTTATCCTTTAACAGTTTTGAAGAAACAATAAAAATGGTTTGATTTTTATTGCTGTAGCAAAAATCATTATTAAAAATTATCCCTAAAAATACCTTTTTTTTTCAATTCTAGGGATTAAATAGCTTTTTTTAATTATTAATTTTTTTAAATAATATGAAAATTTGTTTGCCATAACACTTTTGAGAAATTATTGTGGAAGGTAATGAAAATCTTTCTTAATTAATTTTTAATCAATTAAAAAAAATTGAAAATGATCACCAATTTTTTTTTAAAAAAATGTATATGTGCACATTTTGATTGCTCTATTTAAAACAGTCCGACCTTTAGGAAGTTGTCATACATTCTCCTTCAATATTAATAATAATATGAATATATTTAGATTAAAAGATATGCTATCTATATTAAGAAAAATAAAATAGAAGCAGATTAAAATATATATATACTATCTTGTATACAAAACAAAAAAATTTTATATTAAAAACATAAAATGTGTACACAAATATGCTATCCAGATGTTCATTATAAAGATTATGAGCTCTTAATTATATTTATTATATATTTCCACCCTGAATTAACTGGCTATAAATATATTTACGTAAAAGCATGTTGTATAAATCCATTTCTTTTTCTTTATTCACATACTTGAAAACAAAGTATATTTGTATTTATTTTTTAAAAAGATAATTTTATGGTACTCATTAGATATATGTATTATTGCAATACATGTTTATAAATATACTGAATATTGCTTAAAATATTTTGACAATAATTTTAGGCAAAAATGCTTGTAAAAAGTTTGAATTGCTTAAAATAAAGATAAAATATTTGTTTTATATGGTCAAAGTTAAAATTAATAAGATGGCAAATTAAAATAAAAATTATGATTGATGTGTTTTTAATTATTTTCTAATTTTTTTTATATAGCTTGACATTTTTCTTCAGAATGGGTGGCACTGTCAGCGCAGGAAAAAATAATGATGAGCTAATTGACCATTTAGTAGAAGCAGAATTTATTAAAACTCCTTTAATTCAGCGTGTGTTTAGATCTGTAGACCGAGGAAACTATTACTTAGATGACCACAAACAGAATGCCTATAAAGATATAGCATGGCGTAGTGGAAATTTACATTTATCTGCACCTTGTGTTTATTCAGTAGTTATGGAAGCCTTAAAACTCAGATCTGGTTTGTCATTTTTAAATCTTGGAAGTGGAAGTGGATATCTTAGCACTTTGGCCGGATTGCTTTTAGGTAGGTCATGTTCATTAACCTTCCAGCCTCTCTCTTTATATAAGTGAAAATTCATAAATGGTTTGTTCTTAATAAAAATTCAAAATAACTGAATACAATTGTTCATAAATGTAATGAAACATATGGAACATTTTTAAAAAAAAACTTTCGTGATGGTTAATTTTAATTAACAGTAAATTGTTTTATGTATGAAAAAATTATCCTGATTGTTTACTTGTATTGTTTAACTCTTGTATGAAAAAAAAATTTTTATTCCATCTCTATTGCATAAAATAACAGATTTTCAAAAAATTATTTTACTTATTTACCTTTGAATTATTACTCACAATGCTTGTTAAAATTTACATCATTCTTTATAAATTAATAACTCATTTAAAAATTAACTTAATGGAGATTTAAAAATCATTTAATGCAATCTGCAAATTTCAAAATGTGAAATTTAAAATTTGGTACCCCTGATATTCTATTTTTCATAATCAATAAAAGTACACAAAATCTGTGTATTATAATATTTTATATAAAGAATTTTATATTTAAAATGATATATATAATATTCTTTCTTCCATATGATGTTTATCTCCATTTATAACTGCTAATTTGATATGTTATCACAAAATTTGTAATAAATATTTCAAATTTTGCTCTCACATATTGGGGTAGAATCATGTTACAGTTACTCTTACCTACCTGCATAAGCAATCGGGATTGTCTGAATGAATATTATGTTAATTCAGAAATGGAAACTTGGGTCAAGATATGGCTATCTTTTCCTATTTTAGAGCATCCTATTGAAGGGGATGTCTTATTTTGGAAGTAGAGGCAACTCAATATCACAACCTTTTTGTGTACATCCAAGAATAGAAAAACATCCACAAAACTTGTCATCTCCATATCTAAAGTGTCCCTTAGTGGGATAAATATTAGAGAATTCAGGAAGCTTTTTTGTAATATCTTCATATCAATTAATTTAATAAGTAATTTTAACTAATAAAAGATAAAAATTCATCTTTATATCAAAGTTGAGTTCTAATAAATAATGATTTGTTATTTTTTTCATTGTCCCCACTCCTTTTGTAACAATCTTTGAAATTTGGTGATAAATACTTTTAATTTATCTGTACAGTAGTATCCAAATATGCCAAATTGATTACATTAACAGTAGCAATCTGTTTGTTTAAAAATTATTTACTCCTTGTCTAAATTGCTTTGTATACAAGATTGTGCATGCTCTTGAATTAGTGAGAAAGTTACAAATCTGCTATTGATTTTATTTTAATTTTTGTTTTCCTGTGTTTAAAAAAAACAGTTTTCCTGCGAGATTCTCATGATATATATATATTTTTAGGTCCTTATGGTACCAACCATGGTATTGAACTTTATAAAGAACTTGTAGACTTTGCATATGCACGATTAGATGAGTTTTTGAAAAATTCTGATGCAGTAGATGAATGTGAATTCTGTGAACCTACTTTCATGGTTGGAAATTGTCTTACTCTAGATAGCAACTGCCCCCAATATGACAGAGTATATTGTGGTGCATCATGCCCTGAAGAATATGAGCCATATATAAAAAACTTGGTTAAAATTGGTGGCATATTAATTATGCCATTAAATGAAAAGGTTGGTTTATGACTGTTCTAAACTTTAAAATATGCATGTAGAATAAAGAATTCAATTAAACAATAATATATTAGGAAAAAGAATGTTGATTTGGTAATATAGTATAAGTTTTAAATAAAAAATTTGAATTCTTTATATCTGTATGTGAGGCTACTTATGTAAACATATTATCTATACATTCAATTTGTAGATGATAAATTTCTTCTTATTCTTTATGCATATATTGCATTTATATTAATATTTATAAAGTAATCCTTCAAATTTATGCTTTCTAAAAGTTGTTAAAAATTAGGAAAGAAAAAAAAATGTTTGACAAATATAGTATTTTGAAATGCATGAGACTGAAGGGAAGTATATATGAGCATTATGGATTAGGGATATGAACATTAATTATGTCATGGCTTCTGAGGGCAGTTCAGAAATTCAGTTGAAGCATTAAACTAGTCTGTGTATGGTTTTTAATCCTTTGTTTTATTATTTTTTTAAAGGCTTCTATTGGTCACAAATTTAATTTGCTTTAATTTTTTGCTTAGAGTAATATGTTGAAGCAGTAAATATTGTCTTATTTTTTTGGCTTTGTAGAGTTATTAAAAGTTTCTTCATGAAATTTTTACTCATATTACTACTTTTGTTAAATAAATTATTTATTTCTAGTATAATAAATCGGTGTATCACAAGATCTATCATGTTAACATATTCATATTATCTAAAGTTGAAAGAAATTCAGATTCACCACTGTATATGTTGGCTAAACATATGGATAATGGATAGCTATTATAAATGTGCGCAAAGATACATGTTGCCTTCTTTTTCTTACCAAGAATTCAATGCAGAAAAATTTTCTTGATAAAAAAAAAGTCATGTCATGGTGCTTAAAATGCTTGTTAAACAAACATATAATCAGAATGCTCTTTTTTTGAAGATTCTATATAAGTCTTATTATATAGTTCTTGACAAAATAACTCCCCCCCCCAATTTATTTGAAACATTTATGTATTACTTTTTGTCACAAATAAATTTCAAATGGTAAAAGAAGGATAACCTTTTTTAAAAAATTAAAAATAATTTTTTGTTTTATGAAAAAAATTCAATATTCTCGTATTTCATATAAATTACAAGTAGTTATATAAAATGCCATTGCTGATTTGAATCAAAATGGAGCTAAATACTATAATTAGATTATTATCATCAAAGAAAAAAAAACTTTTTATAGACTGATGACAGATTTTATACTTTGGTATGAATAATTTATTTATTTATTTTCTAGCTTTTGAAAATTACTAGAATCTCTGAAACTAAGTGGCATACTGTTAAAGTATTATCAGTATCTTTTGCACCACTTATATCACCTCCTCCAAAGGAACCTATCATTCCCATCCAACTTGGTAAGACCATTGTCATATTTTAATATTTGTTTTTAAAAAATGTTAATATTCTGTATGTAGTTGTCAAGAAAATATGAAGAACCATAGAAAAACATTTAGCAATAAAATAAATTTGTTTTTACAAAATTGCTTCTAACATAAAGAAAGTTTTTTAAAAATGCTTACTTATTTGAATGTAGAATTTTATATTTTAAAAAATATTCTGACTCAAAATTTTAAAGAAGTATCTAGAATATAAATAATACTTTGAAATGAAATGTTAGTTCTTAGACTGTTGTTTGAATTTGAATTACAGACATGGAAATATAAATATATAATACTAAATTTTTCCTGAAGGGCCATAGGAAAATTTTAAATAAACTACTTATTTGCTTTTCCCCATGTTTGAAGAGAAATTTGCAGATAATATAGCTAATTTTATAAATGAATCCAATTTCTTTTGCTTATGATTAACCTCATATCTGAATTATTATTCTTACATTTTAACTGCTTGGATATAAAAGATAAAATTCATGAGAAACCCAAGTGCAACTGCCTTTAAAAAAATAGTATTATTTGTTCAGCAACTAACAAATATTTTAAAATGTTTGTTCTGATCTGAAAAATGCTTTTGTTTGAATTTGGATCGCAAATTGCTATGAGAAGATGAGAGATAATTATGCTGTAAAATATACTTAATGTATTGAATCAATATAGTTTTATCTCTTTATTGTTACCCTGACAATTGGCTACAGTTAAACAAGTTTCTACTGCCCATATCTGTTATTTCTACTGAATTTTGAAGTAGTATTTTTATACATTTTAATTTAAAACTCAATTTATATCTGAAATTGTACTTCTTAAACTTATTATGTTCAAACTTTTTAAAGTTGAAAGAACCTGCACTACCTCGGATTTTTTTCTGATTCAAATATTTAAGCAATTTAAATTTGTAAGTTATTATCAAATGGTAATTCTGATTTTCTTCATGTCATTTTGTTGTGAACAGTAATTGATTTTTATCTTAATTTTAAAATAGAATTTGATTTCAATTAAAAATAAAATGATTTTGTTCTTATATTTTTTAAAATTTTTATTTTAGTTGGTGGGAAAAATCTTCCATGTAAAGTTTCTTTGTTCTCTTTCCCGCGTTGTACTCATTTACCCTTATTAATTTGTACATTAAACTTATTATAAAAATAGATCTGAATTCATTATATTATTTTATTTGTTATAAAGAATGCAATTTTCTTTAATTTATTTACATATGTTTGTGAATAATAAATTTAATATAATTTTTTTTGTTCATAGGAATAATATTTAAAATTTATTTTTTTCTATTTTCATAGGTGAAATCTGTCCACCCATGTTGAAACAGATCTGTCGATCTAAGATACGAACTTTACTCAGAAACAATGTTGATCTTGAGTACCCAAAATTAAAAGTTAAGCTTTTGCAAAAGGAACGGCGACCCAGGCGTCAGATTCGACGCATTGTTATCCCATTTTATGATGAAAGTGATAATAGCAATAATCAGAGTGACTCAGAATTCGATTTTGATTCTGATGCACCTGAATACACTATCAGTTCAAGACTACCTTCTCGAATGTCAGTTTTTCTCGAGGATTTCTTGCGTAGACATGCTGAATTACAGTTATTGAGGGATATGGAGGAACAGTTAAGTCATAGTAATTCAAGCAGTGATGATGAACAAAGCCCAATGCCTTCATCTTTATCTGCTCCTGCATCTGTTGCTCCACCTCCTGAAGAATCTACTGAAGATAAAATGGATGGTCCTGATGGTTCATCTGACAATGAACTATTTTCATTAATTACTGTATCCAACATTCGACAATCTTCATCAAGTGATGAATCTTCTAGTTATACTCAGCCACCTAGTCAGTCAACTCGTAGCAAGAAGAAACGACTCCTCAAAAGGAAACGTACTAATTCTGATAAGGCAGCTAGTACCAGTTCTGAGACTACATCTGAACCATTTAGAAAATTACACCGTACTGCTGCTACTGTTGTTTGGAAAAAATTTGTGGAACCAAATAAAGAGAAAGAAGAAAATGCAACTAAAGATGATGCGTCTGATGATGAAACTTACACTAATTGTATGGTCAAGAGAATTGGAGCACTGCCATTGCCAACTTTGCTGTTAAGGTATCTAAATTACAAGAGAGATAATTTGTAATATCTCTAACTATAATAATATTAGTACCAACTTTCATTACAAGCAATATCTTTCAAAATATTATGTTAAAAGTTTGATTATAAACTGCTGTAGAAAATTGGATATGAAAATTTATACATTGTGTCACATAAAATACATGTTAAATGCAGTATTTTACGATATCTCCGTAGAAGTAATATAGATTATATTTATATTATATAAATTTTGAACCACTTCAAAAAATTCATTTTTTAAATGTGCGAAAGAAGCACGTCATAGTTCATTTTAAAACATATTTTATTCAGTTTTTAAAAAAATTCCAGTATCCTTTTGTTGCTATTATTAATAAACAATGCATGAATATATAGTTTCTGTACTGTAACTGATCTCAAATTTTTCAGTCTTTTTGGCATTTGTAAATACCAATAGTTTATGAAGATATGATTTGTCAATGAGAAAGAGAACTATTATATTACTTTCTTCTAGAATATTTTTTGCTCTTTGTGAATTTTCTTTTTAGTCAATATAATTCATCAAATCTAAATTTACAATGACTTTCTGTTTCCTTTGTCTTAATCTGGTATAATTGATGTGTAATATATTAGCACTTCATTTACTGAATCCTTTGTCCTTTTTAAAGTCACCCGCTTCTCCTGAATTAAATTTTTATTCCTTGATTTTTCTGTTAGAATTTCTTAATATCTGAGAAAAAATATGAAATTATTTCAGCTTCTAGACATCTGATGAGGTATATATCAAAGCATTTAACTGTTTTTTGCAAAGTGAAATCGTATTTCAATCCATTGCATATATGTGTATATATTTCTTTAAATATATATTACCAATAGATGGTACTGAATCATCACCTTTGCTGATTTAATGACATTGATCATGCTTAAATATTATTCACAGCTTTTTAATTGTTGGGGACATAGAGGATTGATGCTAAGAAAAATGACAGGATTGACTGTCTTATCTTTTTTATAGCTTATTTCTGACAATGTGCCACTATTTAAGAAATTTTTTCTTCTAAAAAACTAGGATTTTCTTAGTTCACCTTCCTTTTTGTTATATTCTTTAAACATCTGAAGATAAAGTAATTAGTCCATGTATCCTTTCATTAATTTTCTACTTAGTACCAAAAAAATCATGCTCAGAATAATATCCAGGATGTGTAGTGTTATTAAAAACTGCTTATTTTTCTTTTTGAAGATAAAATAAAATTTTCAGGATGTTAGATTTGCCCTAGTATAGTATATATTTTCTGTTTTATCTCATCTTTCAGTGGAAAGTGTTGACCATAAAGAAGGAAGTGATGCTAGTTACTGATTTATTTGAGTTAATTTCAAAGATTGAAAAAAAGTTCTTCCTATGATATTATTTATGTATGCATTCATGGAAGAAAAAATATATCTTTCTCGTTAACTTAACTATTTTAAAAACTTCTTTTGCATGTATTAGTAAGAAAAAAAAAGTTTCTTTTATGGTCAGAGAAAGGAAGGAAGGAAATAAGATGTAAAGTTGATTTAGCTTTGGCTTAACTTCATTGTTGATCTTTTGTTTCATGGTTACTTCTTTAAACAATATTTATTATATTAAAAAAATTTATTAAAAAATCATGTAAATATTTTTTGTATGTAATTTTTAGGCAAATTTGTATTTTTTAAAAAATTTCTTTTACAGTATTTGTATGCAATTCACTGTAGGCTACAAAAGTGAATGCTTTGAGTTTTGGAAGGCTTCTAAAATAAATATAAAACAAAATGTTCATGAAGTTATAAAGAATGCAACTTTCATAGTATGGGAACTTCGGGCATAAGCAGTATGTCCTCTTAACTGGGCTGAAATTAGCAGCAATGCCAGAACTGTTGTGTCAATTAATCTTTCTTGCCTCTCCCATGGACTTGCGTATATTTTAATTCTTTAAAATATTGAGTCTTTTAAAATAGCTTCTTGTCTACTATTTAAATGTAAACATATTTTTTCAGTTGCGTGGCTGAATAGAAAGCACTTTGAGTTTTGAACTTCAATTTATGTCACTGCACAAGGCATGTAATGTACAGGAAATAATGATAAAACTATTTTATGTTGCGATTCAAAAGCAAAAGATACCTAAATTTTTAACTATAATATCTTTACTATGAGATTTTCAAAGGAATTTCTTCAACATGGATAGTCTTAAGAAAGGGGAAATTTAGATATCTTTAAAAGAATGTGGTAAGCATTAGGAATTTTCATCCCTTCACGTAGAGCATGGGAAAATTCTGATGTAAGCTATTGTGAATTGAGTGCATTTAGCATTAAATAAAAAAAAGTGGAATTGGATCAGGAAATAAGTAACTAATTTTGAATGTAGTCAATGTGGGTTAAGTTAAGATAAAAATTTAGAGATTAATTAAAATTTAAATTAAATTAAGAAATATCAGTACACACATTCACATGTATGCCTTGAAGGGATTCTTTTTACTTGTGTCATCTTAGAAAAGGAAATTTTTAAACAGAAAGCATAAGCACCTGAGATATTTATCCCTTTGCTTGCAGTGTGAGAAACAATTTTTAGAGTGTAATTTGACATTTATTAAGTTTTAAAAAGTAGGATTTGGATCTGGAAGTAAGAAAATTTTAGAATGATGTAACATAATGTAAAATTAATTCAATGTAATAGTTCAAAATAATTCAATGTAAAAGTTACAAAAACAATCAAGATTAAACTAAGAAATTTAATTTTTTATATATATATATATATATATATATATATATATATATATATATATAT
>JAOUZG010052315.1:6486337-6502160 GCA_026289955.1 Argiope argentata | reverse complement strand
TATATATATATATATATATATATATATATATATATATATATATATATTCTATTCTTAACCCCAACAGATTTAAGAATTAAAGTATTTGAATAAAAATAAGATTAATTTATAAAAAAAAGTAAAGTTGTAAGTCAAGTAAAGACAAATTAAGTTATTTGAAAAGGAATAAAAGTAAGATTGTTCTCCTAATTTATAAATATATTTTTATGAAAATAATTTATAGTGAATTTTGTTATTAAAGAATTGAGATAATCAGCATCAGCAGCCCATTCAAATCATCACCTATTTTTGGAGGAATACAGTCGAAGAAATTGTTGCCAGTGATGTAAAGCAAAGACAGAATCTGATTCTTCAATCTCTTTATGGAAAGATAGATATATCTCAACAAATTGAAATTGCTATTAAACTTACTCAAGATCCTGATTAAAACAGAGACTTAAAATCTAATGAATTGTGAAAAATTATTCTCTAGAAAATTGGACAGTTGAAAGAGTTAGTGAAATTTCTAAAAAGTGACAAGAAAAATTATTTTTATACAGTTAATAAAACCTTAAATAGTTTTTTTTTTAATTCTAGATTTGTTTACTTATATACTTACCCTTCCCCCCTATTATGAAATTGAAATATTATTGAAGTGGATTAATATATATATTTTTTCTTAATACAAACTGTAATGTAACTAAAGTATTTCAGATGTGGATTCTGCAAGTTTCTCATGAGGAACTTGCAGAAAACCATTTTAAGTAACTTAGTTTTAATATCAATGAATAATATGCAATAGTTACTGGTGGTATTCTTTTTTTTTAACTGAATAATATTTTTGTTCATCTTAATGAATTTAATCATAACTTATTTCCATAATCAAAACTACTATGCTAATGTTGGTCCTTAATTTTTTTACTCAAAGGTATGTAGAAACGGCTTATTTTGTAAAATAAAATTCCACTACTTGCCTTGTTATTTAAATATTTGTTATAGCAGTTTAATCTTGCATTGAATACATTTTATTACTTTTTGAAAAAAATAGAGCCTAAATTCACATAATTCAGTGAGTTCTTATCTCCTAGAAATATAAATTTGCATTGGCATACAACTTGTAATTACTTAGCTACATTTATTGAATTTTAATGAATATTTTTTCATACTTAATGCTTTTTAAGTATATTTTAATTTTGAATTATAAAATGACTGATAAATATAAAATGTGTTCTTAACCTTCAATGTCATTTTATTAAAATATTAGAACAAAAGGTTACTAGTTTATATTGATAGGCTCCTTCTTAATAAATAATAATGCATTAAACAGGAGTTTTATTTGGAATGCTTCATATTTTAATTTTAAATCTCAAAAATTCATGTAAAGCAAGATATTTATTTTACATCTTAAGAATTTTTTGCTCTTTATTTGTATATAATATCTCTTTTCTTTCACTTCTAATCTTAAATGAATTATTTAAAAATTCTTCCATTTTTGAATTATTTATAAATATATATATATATATATATATATATACATATATATATTATGTTACAGATCTCTAGTATATGAATGTAAATATTTATCTTTTTTCTTTGTTTGTTGATTTGACTTTATCTTCAAATGCGCTTTGAGGTTTTTATTTCATGTAGGTACAATTCTGATGGTTCAAATTTTTGTTTTCTTTTTGATGTGCCAGATGTGAAGAGAGCTTTTGATTAAAATTGTGGTGTTTGATGCTTGGAAAAAATGCATTTTCACTCTTTTATCCTGCCTCCTCTTCCCCCACCTTTTATTTTATTATTTTTATTTTAATGCTTATTTCTTGCCATTTCATCTTGAAAAAATTTTCCACTAAGCAAATGGCTTGGATGCACTAAAATAATTAAATTTAGTAGTATGTTTTATATGTTTATGTTTATATAATGAGTAATAATTAGGCATGTTTTATAATTAAATGTATTCCTTTTAGATAAGTAAAATTATCCTAAAACTATTCAAAATGACCTTTTGAATTGAGGTTTGTCACATTTATCCCCATAATTTTTAGATATTTATGTATTGTAACTTTTTAAATTATAATCAGTAAAAATCATATTTATTTATTTGAAATGGAAAAGAAATGTACTTATACAAAGGAAATATTAGTTTATTTATTATGTCCTTTCTGTGATTTTTTCATTATAATATTATGATCATGATAGCTTGCAAGACAATATGTATGTTCACTTGGCATGGTGGCTACATGAATGTAAATAAACGTGACAAAAATATATGAACTATCATCGTTAATTAAGAATAGCTGCCTTCATATATGAAAAGCATCTCTGTAAACTAATGTTTTCTAATGTAATTTTATCAAATATCGATATTCTTAGTATTTGTTTTTTGCTTGTATTTATTTCTCATAATATTACTGTGTTTTAAATTTAAAAAGCTTATGATAATGTTTTAAACTGTGATATTTTAGTTATGCTCAGATTCCTTTTTTTAAAAATCGATATAAAGTATTTGAGACAGATTTCTTTGCCAATTGGAGTTCACCCTCAAAATATTTATCAATCCATATTTGAAAGATCATAAAGAATAATTATTGTTTTCCTAACCTCTACTAATAATAAATGAGTGTTTTTGTTGTTCTATAGGACAAATCATTTTATCTAGAGTTACAAAATTTTATACATATATATACTTTAGAGAGTGAGAATATGCACCTCTAAACATTTTTTTTATTTGAATAAATAAAATGAGATTTTGGCAAATTTTTTTTCCTTTATAAATGTGAAAATATAGCTGTGCAATTTTTACACCATTTAAAAATATTGTGTATCTAGTGACCGTATTTATTTAGTTTACAGAAATCCTAAATTTTGAGTTTCAAATATATTGAATATTTTGCATAATTTTCAACAGTAGATATGATTGTGCTTAACTGAGATTCAAATAATCCTTATTATTTCATCATACATTTTATGTTATGACTTTCTTTCTTTGAAAGTTAAGAAAATAGGATTCTGTTTATATCTGTGTAGGAATAAGCAATTGAAATTAGAGTACAATGAAAGTTGATTGCATGGACAGTTAAGTTTTTAATAGCACTTCTACAATATGGTATGATGGGACTTTATTCAGAAGGTTCATGAACACAATAAATAAAAGCAAGTGTAAAGCTATTAAAATAACATGATTTATTGCAATTTGATGCTTGTTGAGTGAATCATTAGCATCAAGTTATAAGCCAAAGATTTAATTAAAAAAAATTATTCCTTATGAAGTAGTTAGTTCCTTAAAGCTATTAATTTCTAATGAAATATGTATTTTTAATTAATCTTTTACACATAATTTAAACAGAATAGTTTTGATTCAGAAAGGTTGAATGTTTTTGAATTATGTAATTTATTTTTAAAATAATTTTAATATTTCTTGGGAATCTAATAAATTTTGTATTGTGATGAATACAAGTGTTTTGCATGATCCTGACCTGTTAAGAAATATGATAATAAAGCTTTAACAAAACAGGAAAAAAAGGGGGTAGTCAAAGCAAATTATTTGAATATTTCCTTAAATTATTAAAACTTGTATGAAAATTATTTCTTCTGTAAAAATCAATAGGCTCAAAATGAAATGGGCAAGAAAACATTTGAGACAAACCATATTTCAAAAACTTGGGTTGTACTAGACCTAAAAATGTTTATTTATTAAAACAGTTATAACATGAACAGTATTTCAGTTGGTATTATTAAATTGTCTTGAGAATAAAATGCTTTTCTTCCCCTATAAAATTATTTGGCACTTAGATGAAGCTGCTTGCTTTTTTAAAATTACATTTCAACGTAAGTTGGTGATGTAGCAACTCCACAGTTGTTATCCTTTTGACTCATCAACACATAACCATCATTTCCCCAGTAAGTCGACCAAGAGTTTTTCACGATCCAGTAGGGTTCACCGTTCATTACCCCGTAACCAACTGCTAATACAGAATGATCCAGTTGATCTGATCCACTTTCTAGAAAATGCAAAAAAATGTACTGCATCAGATTGAGATATTTTTTTTAAAACAATACTTATTATGTGTATCATTGCTGCCCTTTCTATCAATCAAAAAGTGACTAAAATGTCATATTTTCACCAAAAAATAAATAAATTATATGATAGAAATAGAGAGTTGAATACCAGATTATCATGTTTTTGTCACCTGTTATTGCCTATTTTTTCTTAAAAATTTACACTGTCATACAAAGTTTCAAACAGGATTTTCTACAGAAAAAAAGGAAGGGGAAAGCTCTAACCATATAGCTATACACGGTTGTAAATGTAATATTTTTAAGTAATGGCATAAAGAATTTATCTCAGATTTTATATTTAAATTCATTATCTTATACTATAATACGAGGAATGGTTGTCAAGTCGAAAATCGCCCCAGAATTAATAAACTTGGGGGTCTGGGGTTTTTGGCCACGAGGAATCGATTGGCGCCGGTTTTGAAGTGCTACGGTTGAGCAGTTCGGAGTTACAGATAGGATATTTTCAAATTTTATTAGTTCGCCATAATGGCTACTTAAATTTTCAAGTGGTAACGTGCTGCCATCTATAGCCAATATGCCATCTATATCAATATTCATATATATATTTTTTTCATTTCATCCAGACACGTGATGAAAATTGCATTTTTATATGTTTAATGCGCAATAATAATTTATTTTTTTTTTTTAATTTGAGATTTTGTCAATCTGATGGCAACATATTAATAAGATAATTTTTTCCCTTTTACTCGTAACGTATGCTTGGAGCTTAAGTTTTAATTTTATCTTATACTATAATACGAGGAATGGTTGCCAAGTCGAAAATCGCCCCACATTTCCGACATTTCAACGAGTTAGCTTCGATACCTGTTATCTCCGAGCGGAGCTCGGTCACCCGCTGGTTTCTATGAAAAATAAGCAATTTCAACATGCAATAATAATTCCAGCAGTTGTGTGGCAATGGAAAGTCTATATATATATATATATATATATATATATATATATATATATATATATATATATATATATACATACATACAGGGTTCCCAATTATATCAATTCCACACACCTTTGGCTTCTAAAATGGTAACTGCTTAGATATAAAGTTGATGTCTAGGTATAGTAAAAAGTCTATGTGCTGAACTTACAATACCAACTATCGGCAAATTTTAGAATTAGTGGTTCCTATTTAATAAAGGGTGAAAGATACGAGAAAATGTGAATTGGAAAATGGTACCGCATTCCCGATTCAAAAAGAAAAATACCAGGTGCACTTAACACTAAAAACAAATGCAAAAAATGAACATTTCTTTGGTCGCAATTTCGGAAAAAGTTATATCATAACGAGTTGAAGAAAGAAACAGAACTTCTGGGTCGTTTATTTGTATTCTGGACTCGATTTATAACTGTATACTGTGCAACATGGAAAATGTTACGGAGCCACGTGCATCAGCAATGTGTTGCAAAAGCCTAGTAAGGAGTACCAAATACGTGGTCAGGCATTCAATCTCCTTTAAACTTTTAAGATAATCTGCCCTGTATGATGCAGGCCTTCAAGGTAGCGTTCATGATACAGACTTGCAGCTGATTTTACTGTAAATCCTCATTAACCATTAGTTAACAATGCCTCGCAATACTCGTCGCGGTTTAATTTTGCCATGGCCCTCTACTTTAACGAACAACCTAGTAGAAAAATCTTTTTTTATAATCTCTGATGAACAGCTGTGATGTTCCATCCTTATTTGAATAATATATGAAATCCATCTTATTTTTATATTAGACATGGTTAAGTTGAGCTGTTTGTTTGGAGAATCTATTTTGCAAGATCAGCAGGAAATTTTCATGGTTGTTACCTGTGTGCGATCTCTTGTTTATTGATAAAACTTTTTTATTCTCTACATCTGGAAACCGGGGATAACAGCCATTGATGCTATAAATCCCGATACCTTACTTCTTTCAAGATTTCATGGTACAGACATGAGCAGTTAATGGGGAGTGAATCATGGTCTCGTGAATGTGAATCGCATCCATTATCAAATTCATTGAGATAAAATTGAAAAAAAAAAATGTAACTTACTGCAATCAGGATCGTAGTAGACACCATGTGAATAAAAGGAGAATGTCTTGTGGGAAGCATCAATGCTTACGGAAATCGGTCCTTTTTTTGCAATAGCTTGTTTCAAAGCATTCAAATCTCCACTGGTAACGTTTACAAAACCTTTCAGTTGAGCTGTTTTGGGAACGCTCTTGTCATGACAGATGCCATCCTGAAAAATACAATTAATTGTGGGAATTGGGAAACTTCACAATTAATTCTCTCTCGCATACAGTGACAGTTACATACAGAGCTATGGTATTTGCGCAATAATTTTAATCACAAATATGCTTAAAAATATAATGGTGACAACGACGTTGATGTCAAAGGTTATCGCAGGGTATGAGAGGAAAGTTTATCGTTTCTATTACATCAAAATGTGTTAAGTCAGAAATCATATCTACCAAAAATGTAACAGCCAGAACCACTTCCAAAATATGTCATTTTATGATAGCATATTATGATTTGAGAGCAGCTGTAGTTTAATATATAAAAGTGCTTCAATGAAATATTTTGCCAGACGTTATTTTGATCTAATAGCGGTGACATACACTATCTAAAATTAAGCATTTGGACATCCATGCCATTGACGATATCTGCGATTTACATCATACTTTCAGTACTTAAGTATCGTGTAAGAAGCGGCACTGACATTAGTCGAATACAAAATGCATCGAGATTCAGAGATATATGACTTTGAGACAGGCGTAATTGTCAGAGAGCAAAGCAATGATTGATTCTTAAGGGACATATCTAGTGAGTTAAACATTTCAAAATCGGTAGTGGCTTTTGTGATAAAGAAGTGGAAAGTGAGTGGCGATTGTTGGAATGTGCTTAGACCCGGTAGGCTCATGAAACTAAGAGATAGAGATTAATGAGTGTTCAAAGAAATTTAGGAAAATCGCAACAAATCGATGGTCCACATTCATCAAGAGTTCCAGTAAGTATCTGTGACTGTTGTTTCAATAAATAACAACAATAAGAAAACACATTTGCTTGGTTTCTATGGTTATGCTGTCGCCGATAAGCCTTTGATTACAAACTCCAACCGCGTTGCTCAGTTGAGGTGGCGAAAATTGACGAAATTGAACCGTAGAATGAGTAGAACCGAGTTATCCGGAGTGATTAATCTACCAGTCGGATGGCAGAATTTGGATTTGAGGCATGTATGGAGAACGTATTTTGCCAGACTGCATAATGTCTGCAGTAAAGTTGGATGGGAATAGAATTATGGTCTGGGGATGTTTCCCGTGGTACAGACCGAGATTCTTGATCCCAATATATGGCAAACTCAAAGCCGATTCCTATTCCACTATTCTAAATAACATTGTGCTTCCTACGACGCTGTAGAAATTTTGCGGGTTGGACCATTGTTATTTCCAGAATGGAAAAACGACTTGTCGAGAGGTCCATCATGGATTGGTACGATGAAAATAAGATGAACTGTCTGGACTAGCCTGCTCAGAGTCAAGATTTGAATTCTGCAGAAATCGTTGAAGAGTTGGATCGCCTAATTATAGGATCAGCACTCGTCCAAAATCGGTGAAAGAAACAGCCTGTTTTCTCCAAGTTGATTAGAAAAAAATGCCACTGTTCATCATCGAAACACTTGTGGAAAGCATTCCTCGGAGGGCAAAGATTGTAATTGCCTCACGTGGAGGCTCTACTAGCTATTGAATATAAATAAGTTAATCAATTTTATCATGGGTGTCCGATTACTTATTGGTAAATAGTATATAAAGTAGGTGAAATACAAGAAAAGATACTTTTGATATTAGTACGCATCATGGAGGATTATGTCTAGAAAAAAATATTACTTTAACCTGATAAAGCTTTTCACAGCAACATGAACTCGTATTAACATACGAGCTCATGTTGCTGTGAAGGGCTTTTGCTAAAGAAACTCTTGATGCTTTCAGAAAAATTTCTTTAGTTATTTAAAGTTTCTTAATTTTTAAAGAATAGGTACAAAGCCGTTATTAATATATTTGGATACCGATATATTGTCCGTAAATTGAATGAGGCATCGCATGATGCAATGTTAATTAAAACAATTATTCAGAACGTTCTATAAGAGCGATGTATCAGACTAATTACCTGGAGCTACGAAATTTGATGCGTTGGTATTTCTCGATTAGTATCAGTTGCTCATTAAGAAACAATTTTACAACATTTTAATCAATAAAAAATTGGCCGATTATTTAAAAATTATTTCTTTACTAACTTGGGTGTTAATTAAAGTTTAAAAAAATCACAAAACTTTAAAAAAAAGTTTTTTGAAAGGTATCAAAATTTTTTTCTTGCATTTTTTTCCTTAATTTTTTATAATTTCTATAACATTTATCTTCAATTCAATTTTAAAGCAAGGCTCTTTATTATGATAATGAAATGCAAACCTTTCTTTCTTTTTTTTTCCACAAATGCTTAAAGAACAAATTTTTGCAAGTATTAACGTTTGTAACTTTAAAAAAAAAAAACTGCTTTCAGTGGGCATTGATTTCAAAAAAGAATTTTCATTTTCACATTATTGAATGTAATACTTCTCTATTCTTTCAAAAACAGTTGTGCAGAAAATACAACGGATAATGCAATTAATTAACAAGGCAAACCAAGACCTTCGTTATGCTACGATGTTTCAGATTAGTGGTTCAAATATTCTTTAAATATTATTTTTATTTTATTTCACAGTATTTTAAAAAAAATTTCAAATAATATACGCGAGGTTCTCAAATCATTTTTTAAAAATATTTGATACAAACCTGCCCAAGGTAATGTCCATAATCTTCTTCACTGGCCAAACCACCTGCCTCCATGATGTATTTATAAGCTCGGAAATCCTCACCACCGTCGCAGCCGTTATTTTCATACTGCCAGCTGCAATCGATGAGCTGTTGCTGCGAAAGGCGAACCAGCTTGTTGTTCTAAAAATAAAAGGATTATATTCCATTTAGATTTTAAATAACACACTTGAAGTAAAAATTATTTTATTATCTGGAAGCAAATATTATACATTGCTGCGTTTTAAAAATAATTAATCAAGGAATTTATTAAAAAAACTTTAAATATGTTTATTTATCCATGCATGTGATGTCACCTAATAACAGTCTTTTTTGTTGCTGTTGTTATTGTTGCTAGTAATTTAACATATGAAGCAATAAATATTTAGAAGGAATAATTTTACCAAAACTTTTTGTCTCTATCCTTTGATAAAGGTGTTATATTCCACATACCTTTCGCAAAAAATTGTAGACTTTGGACAAGGCACTGAACACAATGTGAGCGCGGGTTTTTATTCTCAGAGTCACTCACATGAATATTTTGCATATCAATAGCTTGCGATTTAGTTTTTCGATCGATTGGAACCTAAATTTTATACAAAACTATACTTTGTGTGCCGGCGTTCTGGCACAGCGCGTCTTCCTCGTGTTCGGGAAGTCCCTGTTTGAGCATGGTTGTTCTTCCGTGTGCTATCCGTGAGATGTGTGACTGTGTCCCCCTGTAAAAAGGGGCTGTGCAAGCAAATGTGGTGAGTGTGTGGCTAAGTCGTACTCTTGACCCTAGTTGGCGCTACTTCAAAAACAAGAGACGCTCCTTTCGGCTTAAATCTGCTGCTGTATCAGCAGGGGGCTTGTCCAATATGGCAAGTGCCATAAGTAACAACCACATATTTTGCGTTTTTATCGTTTTAGATA
Organism: Argiope argentata; assembly: GCA_026289955.1. NCBI lineage: Eukaryota > Metazoa > Arthropoda > Arachnida > Araneae > Araneidae > Argiope > Argiope argentata. The sequence goes on along the minus strand of JAOUZG010052315.1, from coordinate 6,492,374 downwards.
CGTGTGGAGGTACAGATCTACAGGCAGTCAACCTTTTGAAGGATGTGGTTCAAAATTTTATTGGGTCTGTTCTCTAGGTGCAAAATTCAATCTCCTAGATATTAAATTTTATACATTGACTTGCATCTGTTTAAATTTCACGAATGATTATCAATAGATAATTATAAAAAACTCGAACATTCACAGTTTTTAATTGAATATTTTTATGATTTTCATTTTTTTGAACATCATTTCAATCACAATTTCAGCTTCTTTTCTTTTCTTTTTTAATAGTTTGTCCAATTACATAGTACATATAATATATTTATGTTACCAGACTTATAATTTTTGTAATGGAAATAAATAATATAAGTATCATTGTAAAATAGAATGAGAGGAGGCGTCTTAGCGTTGGGATTGCGCATCTTCTCCGTGATCTACGCGTCCTGGTTCGGGTGTGGTTGTCCTATTCTGCGAAATGCATGAAAGAGCCCCCTTGTAAAATGAGGTTGTGCAAGCGAGTGTGTGAGTGTTATCTTTGTATGAGCTAAGTCAGACCTCTGCCCTCAGAAGCTACTGCATCCCTCTTTCCCCAATCTCTTGGCCTTGGTGATTGGGAGTTCAATCCAATGAGAATAAGCAACAATTATATATGATGAAAGCAACAAGTAGGACGATTAACACACATTACTTCTAGAGATGATAAAAGGAATAATTGGACACAATTATTTGATGAGCTAATCAAATATCATCTTACTGAATTCCAAATTATATTGAAAATTACAGCCAAATATGTATTGTTTCTTATGTAAAGATTGATCCAAAGCAATTTATTGCACGGTGATTTTTTCCCAATCATACTTAATAACAATAATTAATTTTAAAAAATACTTTCAAATTTTTTTGTGTGTAAGATTTTGCGGAAAAAAAACATGTCAAAATGTGTATTATATATCTATTGTGTAGTTACTTCCAGTGCAGCTCACGATGTATAATATCATTTAATAATAATTTTTATACTTTTTCATATTTTTTTAAATATATTATGACAAATAAACATGTTTAATATATAAAAATCTATCACAAAAAAATTAACCCTTTGCACTCTGAAAAGTAATTCGATGCATAATTATTCAATATACAAGGGCTTGTTTATTGCTCTAAATTTGTGTGTGTGTATTAGTTTAAAATTGGAATTTCGCCGTCTTTTCACCATTCTGTGGGTATTTTCACTAATCAAAATTGAAAAATAAATAAATAAAACGTCAAAATGATGCATCGTCTTAAATGGTTAAAGAGCAATACAAAGAGAAGAGCCGAAGTTTAATTCAAATTGCGAAATTTTAAAGGTTTAAAAATCGCTAATGAAAACCTGATTTTGGAATACGAAAATCAAAGTATAATTTTTTTAAATCAAAACATTTTACCATGCAAGAAAACGATTTTTTTTTTTTCAGATTACTATCAAAATTTATTTAAACAGAAACAAAGAAATTATAATTTTTGATACAGTCAGTTTAAAGAACATTAGAAAAACAACAACAATAGAGAGCATTAAAAGTCTTTATGAAGTTTAACATGATTTTTCTTTCCAATAGTACCACTTACTTTCATAAAGTAGGCTCCCTCAATAGTTCCAGTGGTTCCGAAACTCCAGCAAGAGCCACAGACTGCCTGGTCTTTTACCGGAGTCACAGCGCCTGAATGATTTGAAATATTTCTTTTAACGATCATTTCACCAAGTGGTAAACTAAGCAAAATAGTCTTTCATGCTTCACATTTTTCGAATAAGAATAAAAATGATCTAGAATTTTTTTAAACTTTATTTGTATACTTAATAAAAAGAAAGTATAGTAATCGTCAAAAAATTCGAACTCGATATTTTGATGAATCTTCACATTTTAGAACTCATTGATAAAAAAAAAATCTGAAAAATATCCGTTCATCTGTCTATGATAAAAATAACTCAAAACATTTTGAGCCAAACTGTTGAAATTTAGTACACGGTCTTTATATCAAATTTGTTGATTTCTTCAAATTTTGAGTAAAATTTGAAGAAAAAACAGAGGAAGTGTGTTTGTGCGACTGTTTGAATAGAAGTTGACACGATAGCTACAAAACAAAGAGAATTATGCAGATAAATTTCGATACTTAAATTGACATCTATAGTCTGGATGCCAGTCAAATTTTAAGCCAAAACTAACAAAAGTTGAAACTTTTTTCCGTATCATCTCTTCAAAAAAGATATTATCTTAGAGATGTATGGCACTGATGCATGATAACCACGAAATATTAACCATGGGCATTTTTACTAAATCTATCCAGTAAATATTAATAAGTTTTTTTCTTTTCTTTTAGCTATTAATCCTTGGAATGCAGATGTGGTTAATAGTATCCGATATAACGTTTAAGACGCGTTTTTTCCAAACTAATTTAAACAAAAAATTTCACAAAAATTTACACTTGTAGTCACAAAGTTTTATACGAAATATGATGTATTTAAATTACTGCATTTTTGAGTAGTCACTTTAATATGTGTCTGAAAGTACAGAGGTCAATATCTTGACAACATTTGACAGCTGCTTACACTATAATAATATGAAAGCCATCATTAAAACCTATAAGATTATTTAGAAAGAGAAAAATTAACATCTACTTACATTTTTATACTCTTAATTAGTAAGATAGCGATAAAAAAAAGAATATATATGTATCACTTAAAACTTGGTGATGTGAGTAGATTATCTACAGTTTTCATGGAAAAATAGCACTGAAAATTAAGTGAAAGATGTGGAGAAAAATGCAAATAGAGATGTCACCTAATGAAAATGTACATAAAAACTGTACTTAAATTTTGATATAAAGAATGTGTTTTTCATTTCGTAGAGGAATGTACGAATGCTATTTTTTTTAAAATTCGTATTAAGAAATATTTTTTTAGAAATAGTGATACGTTATACTCAATAAATTGCTTTATGGATATTTAAAAATTCTCTTAGACTAGTGGCAGATGAAGGTCGAGGTACGAACCCGCGACAATAGGACCAGTTGCCAAGAAATATAACCACAATATAAAAAATATACTTGAGTATCGTAGATGTTATCTAGCTAACGAAACTAGCGCCACAGTACTCCCTCACCTGTGATTTGACGGTGAGACAAACGATTTTAAAGCGCCAAGAGTTATGACGAGCGTACGAGTGCGTTGACAAGCGGATGTGTGAGTTGCTGCGTCAAGTGTGACTGACGGCTTTGTTTTCCTTAATGCGTCAAGTGAGTCTGACGGCCTTTGCTGCGGGTATATGGTGCCCCGACAGTTGCGTTGTTAAGATCACCTATGTAATATGTGGAGGTCGTGATTCAAACCCGCGACGCTAGTGCCAAAAGTTGAGTAATATAACCATATCACAAAAGTATGCTTGAATATCGTAGATGTTATTTGATTTATAAAGCTAGCCCCTCAGACTTTTTCTTTTCTCGGAAAAAAACCTACATCTTGTACCTTTAAAAATGTACAAGAAAGTTTCGCACCGTTGAGGAGTATTAAATATTCTTTTAAGGATATCACGAAAGAATTATTGGAGAAAAGCAAAGGGAATAGCATCAATCAGGAACATTTATCTTTGAGTTTGTCCATATAATAAGTTGAAGTACTTATGAACTTATATTTTTATTTTCAAAGAAAAAAATGATCAAAATTATTAAACGAAAAGATCCATCCAAATCAGCGCAGATAATTGAGATTTTACTTTACAATAACTTTAATCTGTCATTGAACTGATGTTTTTGAATTCATATTTTACAAATTACTCAGTTATGGAATCAGCTAATTAATTTAAAATTTGAAGCATTTATTTTTATGAAACCATCAAACTCCATTCCGGTATAGCTAAAGCATTTTTTTTTTATTATGCTCTTATTAAAGTAAACTTCTTTATAAAAGACAAAATTGCATATCACTAAAAAGAAAGTACAAGTAATGACAATTATTTATAGAAAGGGATCATAAGATCTTACCGTATAAACGCCAATCCAAAGAATCTGGAACAGCTTCAGAAAATTCTTCCTTTGGAAATGGTTTTCCTCCATTGTAACCAGAAGAAGGCAAACGTCCACGCATAGTACGGAATTCAACATCATTGAAATCTGCCATGTGGTTCAATTTCAGAGCATAAGTCAATCCAGCTCGGTTCATACTCTGCACGTACCTGTGGGGGGGGAGGAGCAATGGTTTGTTTCAATGCAGTTTTGTTTCATGTCATATGCAAAGAGAAACGAACATAAATCCATTATAAATAATGTTTGTCACTCGAACTATTTGTTAACAGATAATTAATTTGCAATAGATTTTTCACGAGAATTTGATTACTTCACTCTAGAGACCGAATTTTTGAGGTTTATTGATATTTGAGGAACAATATAGCATATATTCTGCCTTTCTTCAGATGTCAAACACTGTTAGTGATACTGCACTCTTTTTAAATCTCATACGTTTATGCGTTTTCCTATTATATTCGAAAAAGATAAGATAAGTGTTAACAAATAATCAGAGAACTGAAGGGAAAAAAATCAATAATGTTAAGACACAAAAAAGAGGTTATACAATTATCATCTAGTTAAGTAAAGTCTTATTTTGTGCCAATAGCTTAGTCATATCGGAAATTATGTTAAAATTTTGAACAAACGTGAGATGACAAGGATAATACTTGAAAACAGCAATTGTGGCTCAACAGTATACAATTTACAAATAAAGTTTTAGAGTATTCTTTTGAAAACCGTTCTAAAATATATCAAAGTTCATAATTCTGACTTCAATTTTAATTTTAATTTTTTTTCTCTACACTAGACGAATCCGATGCAACTTCCAACACTTCTTTGCTATTTTACTGCCACCTGTTCATCTCTTCTGCAACGAATTCAACAAACGGCAAAAAGATGCTGTTCTACAAGTCTTAGATTAATGTGGCTTTTCCAGCTTCTTCCTTTGAAATATTTACACTACGAATAATTGTTTGTAGGCCGAACATTATCGCTTTTCGCGAAAGTGTTCGCTGTTTAATTTATTCTTGAATGAGCCTTACTGTTATTGTGTGATCCAATTTTTATAAAGCAATATTTATCTCAAAAAGCAGGTTCATTCATTTTTATTAGAATATAATCAAGTCAATATTCAAACAATTATTGGGTAGATTAAAGCTTTTCTACTATCCCTAGTATCTACTGAAAAACACTTTTTTGAACTCGAACTGATTTCTAATTCGTTATTAAATCAATTTAAACTTTTTTTAACCGAATAATTCACCCGAATTCCAAGAAACGTAAATTATTTGGAAGTCTTTCTTAGACTTGAGAATTTCATTGAATACCATGAATATTATTTTTTAATCAATATGTCATATAAATACATAATGCTATAGGAAGGATTATATTCCTGATTTTTGCCTTCTTCCTTTTTTAATATTCCTTTTTATTCCTTTAAAAGTATTCCTTTTTACTTCCTTATAAACAAAATATGAAGTAAATATCGTCGAAAATTAATTTTTTAAGCAAAACTTCATAGGAAATTAACTTTTATAACGTCATTTCATAAAGGTATTAATTTAATTTTTTTTTCACTCTATCATATACGGAATATACAGAAAAGCACTTCAAAACTCTTTTGGAATTGATTTAGATATTTCGAATCGTAGAGGGCAACCATACGACAATGGTAGCTTGCTCTCTTGAAAGGGAAAAATAAAGGTGTACAGTCTAGAATACTTACTCTAAACTGGCATGCAATTTATTTGCTTTGCCTATCGCACTTTGATTTATTAATTTGCGATGCCACTTCCAGTAGTATACATTGTTAAAAAAATTGGGATATTGGAACGTTTATATTGCTTATTTTCGGTATCTATATAAAGATGAGAAATTCTACAACAGCATTTAAACATTACTCCTAAACTATTCTGTGAATCTCGTTGGGAAATCAAAATACATTTGGTTACAGCAGTGTATACACAGTTTGAACAAGCTTGTTATGCCCTAGATGAATTTATTAATGTTTATATATATA